>PVJO010013195.1:0-52622 GCA_004026905.1 Hystrix cristata
TCGTAGTGTATAATCTTCTTGATAATCCATTGCATTCTGTTTGCTAATATCTTATTAAAAATTTTTGCATCTATGTTCATTAGAGAATTTGGTCTGTAGTTCTCTTTTTTGGTGTGATCTTTTTCTGGTTTTAGAATCAGGGTAATACTTGCTTCCAGGAATGATTTTGGAAGTACTGCTTCCTTTTCAATTTCATTAACGAGTTTGAGGAATAGTGGTATTAGATCCTCTCTGAATTTCTTGTAGAATTCAGCTGTGAAATCGTCTGGACCTGGGCTTTTCTTTGTTGGTAGGATTTTAATTACCTCTTCAATTTCAATGGCTGATATTGGGTTACTGAGAATATTTATCTCTTCTTGATTCAGTTTTGGTAGTTCATATGTTTCTAAGAATCTGTCCATTTCTTCAGTGTTTTCCATCTTGTTTGAGTAGAGGTTCTTGAAGTAGGTGCTGATGATCCTTTGGATTTTCATTGGGTCAGTTGTGACTTCACCCTTTTCATTTTTGATTGCATGGATTTGGGTCTTTTCTTTCCTTTTTTTGATAAGAGTGGCTAGGGGCTTATCTATTTTATTGATTCGTTCAAAGAACCAACTCTTTGATTTATTGATTTTTTGTATTGTTTTCTTAGTCTCAATTGCATTAATTTCAGCTCTGATCTTAATAATTTCCTCTCTCCTATGAACTTTGGGCTTGATTTATTCTTCTTTTTCTAGATGTTTGAGGTTCAACATGAAATTGTTTATTTGGGCTCTTTCTGTTTTCCTGATGTGGGAGTTCAATGCAATGAATTTCCCTCGTAGTACTGCTTTGATTGTATCCCGTAGGTTCCGGTATGTGGTATCAGCATTATCATTAAACTGAATAAATTGCTTAATTTCTTCTTTAATTTCCTCTGTGACCCAGCTATTGTTCAGAAGGATGTCATTTAGTTTCCAAGTGTTTATGTGGTGTTTTTGTTCTCTTTTACCATTGAATTCCAGTTTTATTGCACTATGGTCTGATAGTATGCATGGTATAATTTCAATTTTCTTGCATTTACTTAAACATGCTTTATGAGCTAGTATGTGGTCTGTTTTGGAGACCGTCCCGTGTGCAGCTGAGAAAAATGTGTATTCTGTTGTTGTGGGGTGGAACAGTCTGTATACATCTGCTAAGTCCATTTGTTCGCAGATTTGCTTCAGCTCTGATATTTCTTTGTTAAGTTTTTGTTTAGTTGATCTGTCTATTTGTGACAGTGGAGTATTGAAGTCTCCCATTATAATTGTATTAGTATTTATGTGATCTTTCATGTTCCTTAATACTTGTTTTATGTAGTTAGGTGCACTGATATTTGGTGCATAAATATTAATGATTGTTATTTCTTTTTTCTTTTTTTTTTAATGATTGTTATTTCTTCGTCTTGGAGTTTTCTCTTGAGAAGTATGTAGTGACCTTCTTTGTCCCTCTTGATCTGTTTTGGTTTAAAGTTCACTTTGTCTGAGATTAGGATAGCGACCTCTGCTTTTTTCTGGGTTCCTGTTGCATGAAATACTGTTTTCCATGCTTTGATTTTCAGTCTATGAATTTCCTTTTGTCTCTTGTATGCAACATATTGATGTATCTTGTTTTTTGATCCATTCTGCTAGTCTGTTTCTTTTGATTGGTGAGTTGAGACCATTTACATTGATGGTTACAGCTGTTATGTACTGACTTATCTTTGTCATAGATCTTTTCCATTGTTTGTTCTGTGTTTCACCTCAGTTTCACTGTTTGTCTTGCATGGTGGATTATTATTTATTAGTGTCCTTGTAATTATAGTTTCCTTTTCTAGGACATCTTTCAAAATATTTTGTAGAGGTGGTTTGGAGGTCATGAATTTCTTCAGTTGTTCTTTGTCATGGAAATATTTTATTTCGTTGTCAAATCTGAACGATAGTTTAGCTGGGTACAGCAATCTGGGTTAGAGATTATTTTCTCTTAAGGTTTGAAATATTTTGCTCCAAGCTCTCCTTGATTTAAGGGTTTGTGTTGAGAAGTCTGCTGTGATTCTGATGGGTCTACCTTTTTCCCTAACAATTTTCAATATTCTGTTCTTTTGTTGAATTTCTGGAATCTTGATTATGATATGTCTTGGTGTAGATTTATTTTGGTTGTGGGTAATTGGGGTTCTATATGCCTCATTTATCTGTATGTCAAGTTCTCTTCTCATGCTTGGGAAGTTTTCTGTCATTATGTCTGTGAATAATCTTCTTAGATCCTTTGCACTGTCTCCTTCTTTTTCCTTCGCTCCAATCAATCTTATATTGTTCTTCTTTGCATCATCTTGCAGTTGTTGTATTGATTTCTCATAGACTCTAGTTATTTTTAAGAAGTTTTCCTTTTCATGGTCATAAAGTGCAGTCCTGTCTTCTAATTCTGAGATTCTGTCTTTGCTCTCATTTAATCGACTGCATATACTTTCAAGGCAGTTTTTGATTTTTTGGACATCTGTTTGGATCTGTTTCATGGGTTCCATTTCTTTGCTGAATTGAGTGGTCAAGTTTTCCATTGTTTTTCTAAGCTCCTCTGTTTTTTTTATCTGTGTCTACTCTAAATTCACTAAGCAAGTCTTTCATTATGATCTTCATTTCTGACTTAACTTGGCCAATTATTTCTAATCTGATGTTCTCTATAACCTCATCCATCTGTTTTTTAACTTCTGCTGCTATCATTTCTGAAAGTTTGGTTGAGTGTTTTCCAATTTCCTCTATTTCATTGTCCTCTGGATTTGTTCTGGATGAGCTGGGGGTCTGGGGTTATATTTTACTTCTGGGTCTTGACATTTTCTTTCTTTTTATTTTTTTTTTTGGTATCTATATGTATTTCCCCCCTTTTAGTTTCAGTGCTGATTTTTATATTTTGATTATAGGAGGTTGCTTGAAGACAAATACCAATACTTTTTAGGGGAATTCTGTTTGTTCAGTGTCTTCTAGGCATATGTGATTCTTGACTCTCGTGGTTGTCTCAAGACCCTGGATTATGTTAATGATTATTACCTCAGATAATTACAGTATTACCATATGAGAATGTACAACTGGTTATAGCCTGTATGGCACACTCATTACACTAGTACATTAACAATAGCATCAATTGCATTCATGAAATTGACCGACTGTGGTAGAAATTAACTTTGTATCTTTAACCATAAGAGCAAGGTCTACACCATCATAAAGCAGAGTCCAATATAAACCAGGAATTTGCATGTAGTGGGTATTTTGTTAGTAGAGTGATTTTTTCCCCCCTGCTTGTAGCAGGGATAATGAGGGATTGGAAAAGGTATAGAGGTAATGAGGAAAGTTCTAATAGATGTAAAACTTACAATAGGATGTTACTTATGCTTTAGGAAACTTGAGTAGATAGTTTACAAACAGTGAAAGGTGATAGTAGTGGGTCAAACCATGTAAATTCTATACAATATTTACTCATACGAAAAAGGAAAAGGAGAGAGAAAACAAGAAGAAAAGGAAAAACAGCATTTGCTTAAGGAAGGAAAGATATGAGCCAAGCAGGAGCCAATAAAAGTAAAAATCAAAACAACAAAAACAAGAAAGAATATGTAGACAAGAGAATGTATTGGACAGGTATCAGGATGAATAAGAGAAAGAGAAAATAAGGAGAAACAAAACCAATATATACGTGTATTATGTATACATACACATACAGTGAGATTTCTCTGATGGCCACCACTGGGGGTGGGGGCACAAGCCGAAACCTGATTCGGTGCTTGTTCGCCCTACCGAGACTGCGGTGGCCAGTGCTGGGTACTATGTTGATCTTGGCCTCCAAGCATGGAGCAGTTGTCAGACTGCAGCAATCTGGGGGATCTTTGGTAGCCCACCCACATCTCCTTATAGTTTATGTCTCTAAAAGTTCCTTAGTGGTGTGGGTATTGTTGGCTTTACCAGATAGTGATGGCTTGGATCAGAAGAGAAATGGGAAAAGAAAAAGAAAAAAAACCCACCAAAACAACAACAACAAAAAACACTGAGGGAGAGAGGTAACAGTGCTTTCAGTGCAAGATGTTTCCCACCTTATTTGAGGTTCACCCTGCCAGTGCGCGGGCCAAGCCAGTGCAAATCCACACCAGGAAGCGGCCTAACCTGCAAGCTCAAGCCTCGCTGGGAAGATGGAGTCTAGAGCTGTCTTCCGTGGGAGGGGGTGGAGCCAGCGCAGATCCGTGCTGGGAAGCGGCCTGACCTGCAAGCTCAAGCCTCGCTCCGAAGATCAGGTATTCTGTTTTGAATCTTTTTTTTCTATTTTATGGATATCTATATTAAGTATTTTATATTTATCTCCCTAAAAAAGAGTACATTAACTAAATTGCTGAATGACCCTGTGTCACTTATTTTCGGATTTAACTACCAGCCCCAAAGGAGAGAATGTTCTTCCTCCCTGGTCCAGAATCACTCTCTTTCTTCTTTTTGCCCTCAGTCCCTCTCTTATTCTTTCCTCTGTCCTCTCTCCTTTCTTCCTTCCTTCCTTCTTTTGCCCTCCTCCAATTATATTCTGCTTTATACACAAACCTCGGATAATAGAAATGCATAATGCTCACTCTTTCCTACTCTCAGCTCTACTCGGTGCAGTGACAAGTTAAATACAATTCGGATGCCTTTCCCCAGGCGAGCCTTTCTGTGAGAAGCTGCATCATCCCACTAACACACACTAGAATGCCATCTCCACTGCAGCGTGGAAAGGAAGGCCAGTGCCAGGATGGGCTGGGCAATAAAGGGATTTGAGACACTGAAAGACTCAGGAGGCCCTCAGGCTTATTGAGGTGAAGCAGAATGTGCTAAAGCCCAAGGCCGCGGCCCATCAGGGCAGAGGATTAACCAGGTTCCACAGAAGGATCAGAGAGGCCAAGTTCTTACACCACGGGCACTCCGCTTTACTGCAGACACATTTTTCCACTGAGCTTGCTAAGATAGCAGCAAAAAAACAGCCAAATGAGGGTCTACACCTCCATGCCAGAAATTACAGTGGCTGTAGGAGGCAAGAGAAGTGTTTCTTTTGCAAAGTGCTTATAAAAGCAGCAGAAACAGGTAACTGTGGGAAGAATTCCACTTTTAATTTTTATGGTAAAGGAGGGTTTGCAAAACCCGCCTATTGCAAGGATAATCAGGTCCAGCCTGACTCAGGCCACAAATTCTCACACTGTCCTTCCAGGGAAGATCCCTGTGGAAGTCTGTGTTGTAGTCCCTGCTGTGTGCACCACACTACAATTACACCAGGCATGTAGTAGGTGTTCAAGTAATGTAGAACACCCAGCTGTGACTACTGATGAGTTCTTGTGAGGAGGAACTAGAAACGAAGGCTGGAAGGCACTACACAGGACTCTCTTTTCGTTCTGTGTAATTAGGTTTCTCAGCTGAGCATACTGTTCCTCAGATTGAGATCAGCTAATCTTTGACTTCTGTTGGATAATTCCAAGTTTAAAGATGCTGTAAGTAGTTACCCAGACTGGTTTACCTGCCTTGATGCCTGCAGCTGAGATTGCAGTAGGATGGAGAAAACACAGGCAGCGTGTTTACCAAGGTTTGTTGATTTCTGAATTAGTTACACTTTATACTTGCATAAAGTCAAACATTTGAGGGAAGGGAGTCAAACAAAAATTTGTTTTGTCCAGCCACTTTTAATTTACTTTGTATTTTACTTACCTCCCTTTGTGTCAGGTTTAGATAAGTATCCCCCAGACTCCTTGTACTAAGGGTTTTCTGCCAGGCCTGTGGTGCTATGGGAAGGTGGTGGAGCTTTAAGAAATGGTGTGGAAAAAAAAAAACAAATTTCTAGGAAAGTTTGCACAAACAATAGGATTATCTTCCTCTGTAAATCATAAAATTAATTTCACTTCAAGATAACAGCTTTCATGAAGTTAGGATGACAAACGAACAAAATAATACTATGTTTATACTCTTTTAACTGTTGAATTAATGTTCTCATTTGCTGACTATATTCTCATTCATTTATTCAAGTCATTCACTGACTGTGTTATTTGTCAGATACTATTCATTAAAATAAATAAAATATGCTCTTTTAGCAAAAAAAAAAAAAAAAAGAAGTGGTGTCTAGTTGGAAGTCTTCCCGGCACAGGCAGTCTGCCCTTGAAGAGCATTTCGGAATCCTGGTGTTGCTTTCTTCTGCTTTTGTTTCCTGGCCATCTTAATTGGAGCAGAAGGTTCCTCCTGGTTCTCCCTGCTATGATGTGCCGCCTCGCCAAAGGCCCAAAGCAACAGGGGCACTAAACATGCTATGAGATCTGTAAAACTGTGAGCCAAATTGAACCTTTCTTACACCCTCCTATATTGTTGGTAGGAAGGTAAGCTATTCCAACCACTATGAAAATCAATATGGAGATTCCTCAAAAAACTAAAAATTGAAGCACCATTTGATCCAGCTCTTCTACACCCGTGTATATAATGGAAAGTATTAAAGTCAGCATACTGTAGCAGCATAATTCACAAAAGAGAAGCAGTTCAGTCTAGACCTCCCTCAACAGATGAATGGATCGAGAAAATGGGACATGTATACATATCATGAGATATTCTGATACATATCTTTGAGAATTCTGATGTCTTGAGTTCTAAGAACTCAAGTCAAAGTCCAAAGTTAGCCCAGCTAAATGGAAGTATTCTGGGTCTTGTTTTAAAATTCTTAGTTTTTGCATGACATCACCTTTTTAAAAACGAATTGCTTTATGCATGGAAAAATAAGAGTTTCTGTGTCTCATTGAAAACATCTTCTTTTGAAAATGACCCTTCAGAAAATGGTAAGATTTTTGTAAGAAACGGAGGTTGGCTTTGGGAATCAAATTCCCAGGATCTCGGAAATCTCAGAGGTGAAACTTTGGAAATCTCTCTCACTTTACACAAACAAAGCACGGCTCCAGCCCAAGATAGTACCACAGAGCCCTCCTTGACCAAAGGAGATGAACATCATTTTAAGATGAAAAAAGGCCTACTTAGTTTTCAAACAGATTTATTGTATTAGAAACATTATACTAGCCCTCACTTCTGCTGTGTGCCTCTGGGAACATTTTAGTAGAACAAGTGTTCCTCTTTGAAACATATTCATTTAACCCATAGAGATATATTTTGCGTATAGCACCATGTCTGGGTAGAACTAAGAATAATTGATTGATGGCTGCTTAGGCTTTTAATGAATGCATGTGAGATTTTTTTATTTTTTACAGCTGTCTTCTTGTAACCAGTGTAATGGAGCAAGAGGTGAAGACAGGTGAACCGAGGTGTACAGGACGATTAAAGTTATAATTTTCTACAGGGGTCACTAAAGACAAATATTTCAGGAATGTCAGAAACAGAAAAAGTTTTCTCAGAAGGCTATTAGTCCCGAAAGGGATTTTTTTTATATATAAATGTTGTGCTATTATAAAATGCACATAATATAAAATTACCATTTTAAGTATTTTTATGTGTACATTCCATAGCATTAAGTACATGCACACGTTGCACAACAACCACCACCTAACATCTTCTAAACTCTTCCTCATTTCAAACTGAAATTCTACATCCACTACACAATAGCTCCACATTCTCCAACATCCCCAGCCATGGTGACCATCATTCTACTTTTTGTCTCTATAAATTCATTCATTCTAAATCCCTTATAAAAGCAGAAACACCATATTTGTAAATTTTTTCTGGCTTAGTTCACTTAGCAAAATATGGTCAGGATTTATCCCTATTTTATCACATATCCAAAATTTCATACTTTTTACAGCTGAATATTCTTGTGTGTGTGTGTGTGTGTGTGTGTGTGTGTGTAACTAGTTCAATAGAATCTCATTTGTCAATTTCTGCTTTTTTTACTTGTGCTTTGCAAGTTATATCCAAAGTATATTCTCCCAGACCTATGTTCTGAGGTGTTCCCATTATATTGTTTCTATTGATTTACATGTTTTGAATCTTACATTTAAATCTTTCATCATGTGAATTGACTTTTGTGTAGAGTGAAAGGCAGAGGTCTAATCTCTTCCTTTTGCATATGAAAACAATTTTTCCAACATCATTTACTGAAGGGCCTTTCCTTTTTCTAAGGTATACAGTTGCTGCCTTTGTTAAAAATCAGCTGACTGTAAATACAGAGATTTATTTCTCAATTTTCTACTTTTTTCATTGTGTTGTATCACTTTTTATGCCAGAGCAATGCTGTTTTAATTACTATCACTGTGTATCCTGTTTGTAAGTTTCCTTTTCTTTTAAATTTCCAGTTTTCTTTCTGTTATTAATTTCTAGTTTCATCCCACTGTAAGAGCAAAAGAAAAGAGACATGAGCTATGATTCATTTTCCTTAATTTATTAATTTTTATACCCATTGTCTATCTTATAGCATCATTGTTTCCAATCAAATTAAAGTTTTAAAGTAACTCAGAATAATGGAAGCACTGAGGAGGAAAAGAAAAATCATGCAAGGGCAGAAAGGTAAGAGATTACTCTGTGACTCTTAGGGAGTTACATGATAGATGGTAAGTGGGTACATGGAGTAGAACGTTGAAGATGGCAAAAGAACAATGGTTATAAAAGGCAGCAGGGGTAAAAGAGAAGACCATGAATCCTGGATACAGTGTCTATGGCTAGGGGAGTACATATGCAGAGGGCAATGTTAAGTGACATACAGTTCCTGGGGAAAATCCATATTTCACATAAATCAAATAGAAAAGGCCAGGAAACATGAGATATATATTGTTTCTTGGCAAAAATAAAAAAGAAAGCCAAGAGGAATCAGTTAGGAAGTTATGAGAGATCAGGGAGGGGACTGGTTTAATTTGTATATGATGCCTTGGTTGGCTGTGGTTGGGTGGAAAGTAGAGGGGCAGTTTGAGTGGAGATAATACCCTTTCGGGTACTCCTTGATGCACTTACATATGCACTTACTAATTACTCTCATTCTCAGGTTATTCAATCCATATTCATACACATATACCTAGTTCTTAGAGAGATTCTAGGTAACGCAGTAAGTAATAGGCGTGTATCATTTTAACTGATGCCAGAAAAATCTTCTCCACTAAGCACTTCTGTAGACAAGCACAAGCACACCCTTGGTAAGAAGGAGATAATAATGTGTTCTCTTAGATTTGCAATTTAGCAATACTGAGAACATGCCCCTTACAGAGAAGTAAGCTTCAGGAAAATATAGGGGGTATTTCTCAATTAACCGCTAAAGTAAGAATCACAGGTTCCTCAAGTGTAATTTCCAATAGGTTTTGATTATGTCATTGATCTTTTTTCCTGGAATACTGAAAACAACGAAATAGTCATAAGCTTACAAAATATCAACAGACCTAAGTTGACAAGTGTTCACATGTAAAATCTTCTCCTCAGAATTGCTGACTCTAGTGCGATAACACGTATCAGGATGCTCAATCCTGTTTATCACATGCCAGTAACATTGACAGGAACAGAAGAAAAAGCATGCAACGATATTCATCTAAACAAATCTAACCTCTGTATTGAGCAATTTTCTGGTCACTAAAGATGAGCGTCTTTTATCCAAACTCAATCATTTCCTGACAATCCACAAGGTCTTGGGAAAATTTAGCCTTAGCCTGAAGTTCTTTTCCATAGGTCCTCACCCTGAAACCTCAGTCTGTCTTAGTTTCTTGTGTTGTTTACTCCCTCCATTTCTAGGCTAAGTTTTGTGTTTCCATTTTATGGGGAAGTTAGATTGCTTTCTCTCTGGGAATCAAATAAACCCTTCCTGCTATCTATAATGGTTCATATTTATCTTGTGATTATAGCTGTGAACACAGGCTCAGAGGAGGGGACTACATTCTTCGTGTGTGGAATGCCTCACTTTGTCATATTTTCTCTTTCCCTTTTCTTCTATATTTGGGCTAATTCTTTAGTCCATCAATACTTCATTGGTTTGTGCCTCAATTCAAATAAGGGAACATGTATGTAGCAACCTCATTCAGGGACTCAACACTTATACCTTAACAAAAAAGAGCATAAAAGAAGCATGAGTTAGGAAATGAGGAAGCATACAGGTAAACTTTCAGTTCTGAAAATCTGACTACCTTTCTGTCATTGCTCACATGCAGCCTATTGTTTGTGAAGCATTCTTATAAATGAATTTTCCTGTGACATTGTGATGTGATGATGTGATATAACATCAGACTTGGTGCTGATGTTAAGAAGTATTGAGAAAGATGTGAAGAAATCAGAAATTCCAAACCCATGTTGGTTGGAATGTAAAGTGGTACAGCCACCATGGAAATGAAATGGTAAACAGAATTACCTAATGTCCCGGTGATTCCACTGTAGGTATAAATCCAAAACAATTAAGACATGGCACACACAAAATGTACATGGAAGATCAGAGCAGCATTGTTCCTAATAGCCAAAAGTTGAAGCAATACAAATATTCATCATATGATGGGTGAATAAAGAAAATGAGGTATACATATAAAATGGAATGTTATTCAGCTATAAAATGAGTTGATGCTCTGATCCATGCTACTACAGCATGAATGAACCTTGCAAATATAATACTGAATGAAAGAAGCCAGTCAATAAAATACAAATATTCATGATTGCATTTATATTAAATGTTTTGAATAGGCAAATTCATCAAAGCAAGAGGGAGATTAGTGTTTTCCAGCATCTGCAAAGAGGGATGGATGAAATACACTTTCTTTTAGAGGTGATAAAATTATATAAAATTAAACCATGGTGATGATTAAATAAATGTGTGAATTTACTGAAAAATCACTGAAATGTACATTCTAAAATGGTGGATCTCGTGGTATATGAATTGCATGTGAAAAGGGATCCACAGAGAAAACAAATCCCCACCTTGGTGGTCGAGGAGATACTGAGTTATAGCCCCCTTTCCCTGGCCAGAGAAGTCAACAGGGGTCTTCCCAAAGAAAATACTATTTCTTTCCCCTACCACTTTTGTTTCTTGGTTTCTCATTTTGCCTAAATCCCTATTACGGTAGGGTGTTTGGGAATACTGACTGACAGCCAAAGGTCCATATGTAAAAGTTTGGTGCCCACGGGGAAGGGTTGGAAGGTGCTTTTGACCTTTAACACATGGGATTATGTGGAGGGTTCACAGGTCATGGGAAGCATGCTCGCAAAAGGATTCATGTGACCCTCATCCCTACCTCTTCTCACTTCCTGGCTCATGATGTGAGCAGTTCTTTGCAACACAGACTCCCACCTTGTCGTGCCACCCAGATCAAAGATACAAATAAATGCAACCACTGCTCTTGAACTTGAACCTGTAGAAACATGAGCCCAACAGACCATCTCCTTACTTCCTCACCAACCCATGTCAAGTATTTCATTATATTGAAAGCTGACTTATACCATTGGGTACCTTTTTATTTTCCCCTCTGAAATCCATATATGGAGGAAATCACCCTATCTCCATCCCCCACTCACTCTAGCACACCTTATTCTTAGTTGTATCAGGCTGTCTACAGGCCCAACCTTCTCCCCAAACTCCTTTGTGACCTCACGGAGGACAGACAGGTTGAGGGCATAGTATCTGACCACACCTGGCTCCTCACATTTGTGGGTAATGTTTTTTGTCTTTTGAAAATGTAAAAGACGTACTACTTAAAGAACAATAAGCTTGAGGCATTCTAAGTAAATGGATACATTTTGAGACCATACTCTTAAGTAGAATAAATCAGACACACATGTTTAAATACCACATTGTTTCTCTGGTGTGAGAAACTGAAAGTGTAAATAAGGATTAAAATGTATTTTATTGGGAAAGGGAAGAAATTGTTCAAATAGGAAAGAGATCAAGGGAAGAGAGAAGGGAAGGAACCGAGGGACAAAAAAAAAAAAAAAAAAAGAAGAGAATAGAAGGGAAAAAATAGAAACAATGCTTTTGTAAATAAGGAGGAGAAGCGGGGTTGAAGGGAGGGAAGGGGAATGGGAAAAAAGAAGCAGCAAGATATATCATGTATGGCACAAATTCCCTATGACGGATGTTATCATTATGTATATCTAAAATGTACCATTAAAATAATATTCTTTTAAATGTAAAAGAGTCTTATTACATAAATGGAAAAATTATGTCATTTCAAACCAGAAGGCTGTTTGGCATGGTGAGGGCTCAATGATAAACATTCCGATTCCTCGGCCAAACTATCTGCCTTGAAATCTCTCCTACACTCTTTGCTAGTTACATAACCTAGCATTTAATCTTTCTCCGCCTCAGTTCTGTCTTGTGTAATTAAAGGTAAAAAATGTACTTCCTTTTTTGTGTGTAGTTTTATTTCTGTGGTGCTGGAATTAAGTACAGGGCCATGCACATTGCAAGGAAGTGCTCTACCACTAAGTTACTCTCCAGCACAAATGAACTTACTTTAGTAAGTGTAAGTGAATATATAATCCACTCCACGAAGGCAACAGTTCCTATTAGTCCACTCACAGTAATACCATGCACATGCAGAGAACACTCCAGGGAAAATGGATTGAACAGTGGCATTCAGAGGACACCCCACCTCCTCGCATAAAGTTTTACAAGCATTTTACCCTGGCATCCAGCCTATGAGTCTGAAAGCCAATGTAATAATCACTGTGGTGATACCAAAATATTGTGATCCTAACAGCACAGACAAGGTAGTTTTGTTCCATTTTCTTATAAATGAATAAACTGGGTGTGGTGGGGCACACCCGTATCCCCAGCACTTGGAAGGCTGAGGCAAGATGGTCACTGCAAGTTTGAGGCCAGCTACATAGTGAGACCATGTCTCAAAAAAAATAAATAAATAAAATAAACAAAAATCCAACACCTCAAAAATAATAAATAAATAAAATAAAAAACAATGAACAAATAAATAAAATTAGAAGGATATCATTCAAAATGGCCTCTTTTTCTTCAACTTTTCTTACTGACAACATATCAGTGCAGCAAGGTAAACAACTTTCTTGCTGCCCTTAATCTACCTCAAAAAAAAAAAAATCTGGGACAGCTGCAGGGGACTTGGGAGTTCTCAGACGGGACACTGAAGAGGTAGAGTATTAAGAGGACAGGAAAAGAACACTTTTCTTCAGAGCTGGCTGAGACACAACCTCAGCATCTTTTAGAGTAGCATTAAATCAATTTTCCTGGTTATATAGAAAAATTACTAGATAAATTGTTAGGACAAACACAAGCTTTCAAACAGAAACACAGAAAATGTAAGGTTTTTATTTGCTACATGTCCTAAGTGTGATATAAACCCAATTCAACAGCTCAAAAAACAAATTTTTTTTTAAGTTTGAGAGAGTGTAGGGAGAAATGAAGTTGAAGGCAAAGTGGAAGATGGACTTTCAAACGTGTGGTCAGCTAGGATGAGCAGTAAAGTGGAAGGAGAAATGAAGGAATACACAATAGGAAAATAATGCAATGACAAGAATAAGTCAATATCCTTCAGTAATAACTTGCAGTGTGGCTGGGTCTCAATTCCCCACTCAGAGGGAAAATGATTCGGTAGAATGATTCAAGAAACAAAACTCAATGGTATACTATGTCCAAGAAGCACATTTAACCCAAAAAGAAATTCATAGGCTAAAAATGAAAGGATGTAAAACAATATTCCATGCAACAGGAACATAAAAACAAGCTGGAAGCTACCCTATTTTCAGAAAAAGTAGGCTTCAAGTAAAAACTAATCAAAAGAGGCAAAGAAGATAACTACACACTGATTAAGGGGAAAGGTGAACAGAAAGAGGTAACAATTATAAACGTATGTGCACTGAACCATGCTGGACCCAACTCTGTAAAACAAGCACTACTGAATATGACAGATTAGGTAAACAGCACGATTATATTTGGGGACCTCTGTACCTGGCTGTCATAAACAGGCAGATCAACTAGACTAAAATCAGCAAAGAAATACCAGATTTAAATCAAACCTTAGAACAAATAAACTTAATAGCTATGTACAGAGTGTTCCACTCAACAACAGCAGAATGCACATTCTTCTCAGCAATGCATGGAATTTTCCAAAAATTGATCACATACTAGCTGATAAAGCATGCTTGCATAAATGAAAAAGAATCAAAATTATCCCATGCAGATCATTATGCAATGAAACAAGAAATCACTGGCAAAAGAAAGCAAAGAAATTATGCAAAAGCCTGGAAAATAAAAAAATACATTCTTGAATAATCAGTGAATCATAAACAAAATCAATGAAAAAAAAAATAGACAATTCCTAGAATCCAATGATAATGCCAGTATAACATACCAGAACCTGTGGGACACAAAGGAGTACTAAGAAGAAAGTTTATAACTGTAAACTACCACATCAGAAAAAACAGAACAAGTCCAAATAAATAACCTAATGATAGATCTTAAGGTTTTAGACAAACAAGAACAATCCAAATCCAAAGCTAATACAAGAAAAGAAATCATGACGATCAGAGCAGGGATTAATGATATTGAGACTAAAAACAACACAAAGGATAAATGAAAAAAGAGAAAATTCTTCTAAAGGATAAACAAAATAAACAAATCCTTGAACCATCTTACCAAACAAAAAGGAAAGAAAAGACCCAGATAACTGCAATCAGAAATGAAAAAGGCAAAACCACAACAGGCATCAGCAACATGCAGAAGATTATTAGTAACTACTTAGATAACCTGTACGCCAAAGAATTGGAGAGTCCAGTGAAATGGATAGATACCTAGATAACTAGGAATTACTAATACCGAACCAAGGGATGTAACAGCTCTGAGTGATTCAATAGCAGGCAACAAAATTAAAGCAGTAATAAAAAATAAACTTACCAAGAGAAGCCAGGATCCGAAAGATTCACCACTAAATTGTACAATGTCAAGGAAGATATGCCACCAATACTCCTCAAACTTTTTAATGAAATTGAAAGTAAAGGAGTACTTCCAAAGTCATTCTTGGAAGTTACCATCATCCTGATTCCAAAACTAGATAAGGACTCAACTAAAAAACAAAACTACAGACCAATCTCCTTAATGAAGATAAATGCAAAAATCCCCAACAAAAAACAACAAACAGAATGCAACAAAACATCAAAAATACCATACATAGTTACCAAGTAGGCTTCATCCCAGGGATGGAAGTATGGTTGAACAAAGGCAAATCAGTGTAATACACCACATAAACAGAAGCAAGGACAAAAATTACATGATTGCTTCAACAGATAAAGAAAAGGCCTTTAACAAAATTCAACATCCATTCACAATTAAAAAAAAAATCCTTGAAGAAGCTAGGTATAGACCAACCTTATCTCAATCTGAGAAAAGCTACTTATGTCAAACTTATTGCCATCATCATCTTAAATGGGGAGAAACTGACATTTACTTTCAGAAACAAGACAAGAATGGCCACTATCACAACTCCTGTTCAATATAGCACTAGAAATATTAGAGCAATCAGGCAAGAGGAAAAAAAATTAAAGGGATATGTATAAGAAAGGCAGGAGTCAAATTATCATTATTTGCACATCTCATGATCTCCCTACATAGAAGTCCTAAAAAATCCACCAAAAGACTCCTATAATTAACACAGATTCAGGCTGGGGATTTAGCTCAGTGGTTAGAGTGCTTGCCTTGTAAGCACAAGGCCCCGAGTTCGATCCCCAGCACCAAAAAAAAAAAAAAAAAAAATTAACACAGATTCATCAAGGTAGCAAAATACAAAATAAACACACAAAAATCAATAGCACAGCTCTCCACCATAATGAACTCACTGAGAAAGAAATTACAAGAATAATATAATTCATAGCGGCATCAAGAAAAAGTACACACTTAGGAATTTACCTAAGGAACTGAAAGACCTTGAAGATGACAACTACAGCACTCTGAAAAGGGAGATTGAGAAGGACATCAGAAAATGAAAAGATGCTGGGGAGTTCCTTGGACACCCAAGGGGTCAATGTCTGCTCATGTTCACTCAGTAAGTGGAAGACTGCTAACTCCGAGGAGCCAGAACATCTTGAAGACAGGATGCTTTGCCAACTCGAGCAAAGATGGACCTTACAGGGAAAACAAGGAAGCTCCTTAAGGGACAATCAGATAAAAGTTAATGATTCAGCCAAACTGTCACCACGCCATGCTAACTCTGCACTCAGCAGAATATTATACCTTTGTTGTTCCTCGCTAAACCCTGGGATTGGAGTCAGCTCAGGATTTCACTTCATTCTGAAGTCTCCTGTCCTTCCCCTACTCTTGAGTCTTCATTTGTCAATCTATCAGGACTCGCTGACTCAAACATAGCAAGACAGCCACTGTTGCTAAATAGATAGAACCCATATGGTCAAAATGGTCATTTTGACAAATTTCCGCAATTTATATATAGATTTAATGCAAACCTAATCAAAATAACAATAGTATTTCTCACAGATGTGGAGAAAACAACCCTCAAAATCACATGGAATGAGAAGAGACCAGGAAAAGTAAAAGCAATCCTCGGTAACAAGAGCAATGCAGGAGGCATCACAAACATGAATTTCAAGTTATATTACAAGGCTTCAGTAACAAAAACAGCATGGTGTAGCACAGAAAAAGATACATGGACCAATGGAACAAAATAAATAATCCAGAAAAAACCCTGACACATTTGGCCATCTGATCTTTGACTAAGAGGCCAAAATATACAATGGGGGAAAGACTCTTTAAATGGTTCTGAGAAAACTGGCTATCCATATGCAGAAGATTGAATTTAGACCCATTTATCTTACCATGTACTAAACTAAAACCAAAATTGATCAAAGATCTAAATGTTAAACAAGAAACATTTACTCTGCTGAAAGATAAAATAAGTAAAACTCTTGAAGACATAAAGCATAGCCAAGGAACACAGGTTGCACAAGAAATAGCATCAAGAATCAAAAAATGGGATCATATCAAATTTAAAAACTTTGGCAGAGCAAAGAAAACAACCAGTGGGTGAATGGAAGGGAGGGGAGGGGAAGGGGGGAAGAGGGGGGAAAACCAAGATGTATCATGTACAGGTACAAAATAACCATGTTGATTATGATCATTATGTATGCAATGTACCAATACATGTTCTTGGTAAAAAATAATAAAAAAAAAATTAAAAAAGAAAACAACCAACAGAGTGAACAGACAACATATGGAATGCTAAAAAAAAAATTGACAACTATTCCTCAAAGGACTGATATCTAGAATATATAAAAAACCCAACAAAACTATCCCCCTCCAAAATAAAAGACCTAATCAAAAAATGAATAATTGAAATGAATAGACACTTCTCAGAAGAAGAAGAACAGCTGGTCAATAAATACATGAAAAGATGTTCTACATCTCTGGCCATTAGAGAAATATGAATTAAAACAACACTGAGATTCCATCTTACTCTGGAAAGGATGGCTATCATGAAAATATCAAATAATAACAAATGCTGCCAAGGCTGCAGGGGAGAAGGATCCCTTCTACATTGTTTACATGGAACTATTACATTTTCACCACTATTACAAAGTGATTGTAACCACTTTGGAAATTGATATGGGGATTCATCAAAAAGCTAAAACTAGAAATTCCATTTGACCCAGCTGTTCTCCTTTGGGTATCTTCCTGAAAGAGTTAAAGACATTATATTACAGTGACACATACATACCCATGTTTCTAGCAGCATGATTCATAATAAGTAAATCTTGGAAGCAGGCTGTATGTTCATCAACTGATGAGTGGACAAAATATGTGGTATTTATAACAATGGAATACTACTCTGCCATAAAGGATAAGTGAATCATTTGTAGGAAAATGAATGCTCTTTGAGACCATAATTAACTGAAATAAATCAGACACACAAGCTTCAATATCACATGTCTTCTTTTATATGAGAAGCCCAAAAATAGATAAAGAGCCAAATAAAAGACAAACAACAGGAAATAGGGGGATAAATCTTTTCAAATGGGAAGGGAACAAAGAGATTGTGAGTCAATGTCAAGAGCAAGGAGTGGAAGGGAATTAAAAAAGAATTGAGATTTACAACCGCCCTACAAGGAATATGATTATTATGTACTGCACACATGTGCTAATAGAAAATAAAAATAAAAGGAATTCATAACTCCCAGTAAGTTAACCAATATGAAAGTGGATGAAATGCCAATGAAATTAAAGTATTGATTGTTAGAATAATCAACAAATAAACATAACCTGAATGAATTAAGATATACAACACAAGATATAAAGAGAATCCTAATAAAAAGACACAGATTCTGAAAAACAACAAATAGAGTTCTTGATCCTCCAAAAGGCTCAATAAGTCAAATAAAAAACTTATTTCAAGCCTCACTAATAGACTGGATCAAGCAGAAGAACTAATATCAGGGCATGAACACAAAGCAAATGAATTAATACACTCAGTCATGTAAGAAACTATCATCAGAGCACAAAGGATATCTGGAACGCCATTAAGAGACTAAAACTGAAAATTTTCAGCATAGATAAAAGGGGGAAATTACAGACTAAAGATATAAAAAAAACCTATTCAGTGAAATAATAACAGATTATTTCCCAAATTTTGTAAATGATACAGACACCCAGATCCATATTGGAGGCTTTTAATACCCAAAATAGACATAACAAAAAAAAACTCTCCAACTTCTTTGCATCATATTATAGCTGAACTGCCAGACATACAAAACAATATTAAAAAGGCACAAGAGAGAATTACCAAGTCACTTAGAACAACCATCAGAGAAAACACCATATTTCTCTGCAGAAATTGAAAGGCCAAGAAAGCATAGAATGATATATTTCAAGCCATGAAAGAAAATAACTGCCAATCTTGATTAACATGCCCAATAAACAGCTTTCCGTATTGAAGGAGAAGAAATAATCTCCCCAAAGAAATATAGACTAAAAGAATTCATTACCACTAAACCAACACTACAGAAGATACTCAGAGGAATGCTACACTAGATGAGGAAGAATGATAAACACCTCTATAAGAGCACAGGAAAGAATAAACATCACTATAAAAGTATTCAATCACAAGAGAAATAAGAAAACAAAACATTATTATCTCAAGAAACCTTAAAATCTCTAAGACAAAAAAGGGAGAAATAAGCAGACACAGAATTCTCAAAAACAACCAAATGATAGTACATATATAGTTCAATAATAACCCTGTCTATAAATGGTCTGAATTCTCCCATTAAGTATGTAGACTAGCTGACTGGACTAAAAACAAGACCCAAATCTTGATTGTCTGCAAGAAACTTATTACATTGGCAGATATACACAAACTAAAAATAAAAGGATGGAGAACAATATTCCAATCAAATGGAATCTGAAAGGAAGCAGGAGTAGCTACACTCATCCAAAAAAATAGACTTTAAATCAAAATTGACCAGGAGACATAAAGAAGCACTACATATTGATAAAAGGAACAATCCATCGAGAAGATATAATGGTTGTAAATATTTATGCACCAAATGTCAGAGCACACAATTTTATAAAATAAACACTACAGAACACAAAGGGCAATATAGGATGCAATACAATAATAGTGGGAGACATCAATACTCCATTCTCACCAATAGATAAATCCGTAAGATAGAAAATCAGCAAAGAAACATCAAACTTAAATTTCCCTATAGAGGAAATGGACCTAACAGGCATCTACAGAATATTTCATCAAACATTTTCAGGATATATATTCTTTTAATACCCTGATAAAACTTTCTGCAAAATAGATTACATTTTAAACCATACAGCAAATTTTAGCAAACAGCTCCCAGCTTAATTGAAACTATTTTTTTAATCTTATCAGGCCATAATGGAATAAAATTTAGCAAAAGAAACTCCAGAAATTATACAGACACATGGAGGTTGGACAATACATTTCTGAACAAACAGTGAGTCATTGGAGAAACTGGGGAGAAATTTACGAATTTCTAGAATCAAATGGGAATGGAAACACAACCTAACAAAACCTATGGGACACATAAAAGCAGTTATAAGAAGGGAGTTTATAGCTCTAAATTCCTAAATTAGAAAATCAAGAGGCTTTCAAATACATAACAAAAGTCTTTTTTTGGAGACCAGGCAGACCAGACTGCACAGAGCCACGACTCCAGGAATCATACATCCAGCTGACTCAGCAAACTAGGTCAACTGAGGAGAAGGCGTCCTGCACACAAGGACTCTTCCATGTATTGTTCCAGGAGTTACTGGTTTCTTGCAGGCTGTGTTGAAAACAGATTCCTCATTTACTAGAAGCTACATGTTATATTTACATATTTCTTATTAACTAGGAGGTTACATGCTGTTTTCGAACTTACCATACTTACATATAGCTTAACATACTCAGAAATCAATGATCAGCCTACATGTTTTCCTGAAATTGTATTTGCATCACATTGCTAATAAAAATACAGATGAGCAGGGAACTGGCATCTGAGTTCCTTCTCAGATCCACAGTCACTCCTGAATCCAAATTTCAGCATGGACTCCAAGTTCTTCAATGCACCTTCCCCTCGATCGCCCCACACCATCTTTGGAAAACCAAGAATAAACGAAATGCAAAATCAACAGAAGGAAAGAAATAACAAAGATTGGAGAAGCAATGAATGATATAGGTACTAAAAAAATAATATGATGGACCAATGAAACAAAGAGTTCGTTCTTTGAAAAGATAAGCAAAATTTACCAACCCTTGCGCGAGCCACCCAACAGAAAGAAAGAGAAGACACAAAGAAATAAAATTAGAGACAAAGGGGGGTATTATTTTAGATTCCAATAAAATCCAGAGGATCTTTATGAATATTTTTAAAACTATATGCCAATAACTTGCCAAATCTAGAAGAAACTGACAAATTTCTAGATATATATGACCTTCCTTGAGCCAAAAAGATATAAAAGCTTAAATAGATCAATAGTAAGCAATGAGATCAAAGCAGTGGTACAAATTTTCCCAACAAATAAAAGCCTAGAACCAGAAGAATTATTAGCCAGACTTTTTTTCAGACTTTTGAAGAAAAACTAATGTCAATATTCCTCCAACTATTATATAGACTAGAAAAGAAGGAACTCTTCCGAGCTCTGTTATGGGGAGAGTACATAGGAAGCAGGCTTCCCTGATTTCGGCTTAAAGTATTTCATTGTACTTGTGCACCTTCAGAGGACTATTGACCTAAAGACAAAGTCAGAACATATCACTCTCTGAGATGCAAATTCTCCAGAGTTCTCAAGTTGATGTAATGCTTTGTACACTGTCCAGTAAAATAACCTTCTTGGGCAAGGTGGTTTACAAATAAGTTGTTTGGCTTGGAATATGTGAAGGATCCCAAACTCTCCCTCTAATATCTTATCAGAAAGAGATTTCCCTAAAATACATCAAATCCAGGATAAACTATCCTAATGATGCCTCTTTCATAAGAAAGTATCTATGAAGAAGTTTTGGGTATCAAATGAGAAGTATTAAAAATGTAAACGGGTTGCTCTCTGTTTCTGGGTTGATAAGGATGGCTCACAGAACAAAGTCATGAGATAGATGATAGACAGATAGGTAGATAGATAGATAGACAGACAGACAGACAGATAGGCAGGCTAGTATCATCTCAGGTAAGACCCATTTTCCTTTCTTAAATCCTTTCTAATGGTATGAAAAACTTACCAAGCAAGTTTTCAAAATGTAATTTTTGTTTGTAAACATTCCAGACTAGCAGGAAGGTGTACCAAAATACAATATGGCTCCAAAATGAAGTATAAATTTACCTGTTTGCAGTTAGTAGATCACATATATATGTGTATATATGTATATACATTATATATACATATATATATACATATATATACATATATATATATACACAAACACACACACACACACACACACACACACAGGTTTGAGTATTGAAAGATACTGTTTCAGGAAGTTTTTCTCCAATCTGTACTCTCTTCTACTCGAACATCCAGTTGAACAAAAGGTGAATCTCTTTAAGAACAATAACATAAGGGTGTGACTATTGTCTCTATGTGTGTCTGCTTCTAACACCAACTTGGACATCCTTCAAGGCAAGAGTTGTCTCAATCATGGTTGCATCGTCTGCAGAAAGTGCTTAAGGGGTTACACTGAGAGGCATTAAATTTGATCCCAGGGATATAACAATCTACATAAGCAGTAACAACAACGACAACAACAAAAGGATAAAGTTGATCCTGTAAAATCAAGACTAGCTCCTAAAACATCCTGGAGCCCCTAATAAGAAGAGTCCTCCAGTGAAACTTGTACAAACTGCTGGATTTTGCATCTCTTACCCCAAGGCTTCCCCTAAGCCCTATCACATGCCAAGCACTCCTACTTCACAGGAGACAGATGTAGGCAATATCTGAGGGGCACTGTGATGAAATTGATGTAACCGATGGGGAGGACTGAAATGTTTGACTATCAGTCTGTTAGTCAGGTGCAGTGGCACACATGCCTGTGATCTCAGCACTAGGGAGGCTGAAGTAGAAGGACCAACAGGAGTTCAAGGCCAGCCTGGGCTACAAAGTGAGTTAAAGGCAAGCCTGGACTATATAATAGTGAGATCGTGCCTCAAAATCCAAAAAATAAAATAAAATAACCTGTTAGTTAAACTTAATCTGTTAATTAAACTTATTCCCATTCTGCTCTGGACTATCAAATTCATCCAGGATTAGGTTTATCCTGATGTCTTTGGGTAATACCCTCAGAGGACAAAGGTCAATCTTTAATTCTGGAGGGTAAGGGTAGGAATCTACCCCCCAAGGGAGTCATAATATGAAGCTTCTTTTCCCAGTTCTAGCTAGCTCTGTACTCTGTCAAAGAGTAAAACAAAGACCATCAGAACTAAGCTTATTTACCTGTCAAACAAGAGAACAAACCAGTGAAGGATTCACTCAGTAGTTGACACCTGTAGAAAAGTCAGGGAGTTTCAAGCACTGAAAATAGTAGGGTGATCATGTATTGCAGTTTTAGGGGTAAACTCTTTGTGTTTGTTCATTTGTTTGATTGTTTGTCTCAGTACTAAGGATTAAACCCAGGGCCTTCATACTGAGCTACATCCCTAGCCTTTTTTTTATGTTTTATTTTGAGAAGGGTGTCACTCTAAGTCACTATGTTGTGCCCAGGCAGGGCACAAACTTCAATGCTCCTGACTCCCCCTCCCAGAGTACTGGAAATACAAAGGTGTGCCACCATGTCCTGCTGTTCGGGCTTCTGTTTCTCATTGTTTAAATAACAAAATTGAATCAAAGACTTCAAATGCTCCTTCCAACATTCCACAGGTCATTACTTCTTTTTGGCAAACTTCAGCATATATTTCTTGAAGTAAGTAAACGAGAGCACTAAGATAATGAAACTTTTCATGCTCAAAAAATAAATTTCATGATCCATCTTGAAATGGAAATACAACAACTGCAGGAGTGAGCTTGGAGGTAGACTGTCCAGCTCTAGCTGAGCTCCTGAGGTGACCCCAGCCCTGAGGAGAGCAGGGCTTCAGGTTTGTGAGGGACCCTGAGCCAGGGCCACCTGCCAACCTGCCCAAATCCTGACCTCAGGAAACTGAATGTCAAAAAGGTTGTCATTTTCAGCTGCTATGTTTCAGTGTGCATTTTATGTACCAAGAGATAATCAATACAGGAAGTGGATATTTAATTCATTTAATGTAATCACATATGGCTGGTGGCTACTTTATTGACCAGCACAGATTCAAAAGTCACACTTGCTTTCTGTTTCATGTTTCTATTCAGGAATTCAGAGTTTCCAACAACATAAGTGTTATATTTCTGTAAGTGTGTCATACGTGCCCTTAGGGATCAGGTCGCTTTCATACTTCTGATCAAAAAGTTGTTAGAATTTCTTCCAAAACTTCTTCAGACAGTAGAAAATTGATAACTAAATAGAAGCATAAATATACACAAAAAATGATGATTGATCAAAGTAGATAATATGGGGGTAAATATAAAAAATATTTTTTTCATTTCTAAAAGATAGTTGACTGTTTCCCAACAGAAGGAGAGGCAAAAGGATAGCTATGAGTTCTAGGCCAACCCGGGCTACATAGTTAGCTCAAGCCCAGCCTGGACTACATAGACCCTGTCTCAAAAAACCAACAGAAAACAAACAAATGAATAAGTAAAGGATAATTGACTGTTTAAAGCCAAAATAATAGTGATGTACTGCAGAATTTATAAGAAATGTAGAAATGAAATCTGTAACTACAATAGCACAAAAGACAAGAGGATAAAGCATATGTACATAGTTATAAGGTTGTCACATTTAAAAGTTAGGTTTTATAATATTATTTAGCGGCAACCTGTGATAAGATAAGTACACATATTTTAAATTCTAAAGCAACCAGAAGTAAGCCAATAGTGGAGATAAAACACAATACCAAAAGTAACCACAAAGAAATCAGGAAAAGAAAAAAGGGGAATAATGAGCAGTTGGAACAGCAGAAACAAATGGCAATATGATATACTTCAACCCAAACGCAAGGAGAATTTTAGTGAACACAGTACCACTGCAATAGAGTCAATTTTTGATGTTTGATCACTAACCACGTCAGACTCAACCCTCTCTCTTTTCTGATGCTCATCTGACTGGTAAGACAGCCCTGGAGCTCCCTCACTTGGTACCTGTGAGAAGTTCAAACCAAGTAAGCCCTGACCACTATAGAAATCCTCACCTTGATCCCAGTCCCTAAGCACAGTAAGAGCCAAAACCAGTTTTCCCACTCAGCCATGAAGAAGGATAAATTTGAGACATTTGTAGGAAAACAGATATACCTTGAAACCATAATACTAAGTGAAATAAATCATATACAGAAGGTTAAATATTGCATGGCTTCTCTGAAGACCCAAAATACAAATAACTTTAAAAGCAAAATAAAGAAGAGATGATGGGAAACAAGGAGATAGACTCTGTGGAGATGGGAAACAGATCCAAGGAAGAAAGAAAAAAGGAGGGCAGCAGAAGGGCAGTGGAAATGTGGAGTAAAAAATGTTCAGGGTATGACACGTATACGTACCAATTCCCCTAGATGGATGTAATTATTATGTGTCACAAACATACTTATTTTTAAAAAAAAAAAAAATTGTCCCTTATAGCTCTCTCAACCTGCCTGGGAGCCTTACCTCCTCTCCCCAGGAAGCCTCATCATGTGAGGAATGATCTCTTCCTATCCTCTTGGTGCATGTGTAGCATCATCTGTCACAGCATCTAACCAATTCTGGGTAGATGGGATCCACTCAGTCCTCACGGAGTGACCACAACATCCGACCAATATGGTGTCTGTTTAAAATTTTAGTTTAAATCTAATAATACAACTAAGTTAAAAGTTAAAATAAGGAAAACGAAATACCACCCCAACACTAATTAATGAAAGTTTGAGTGGTTACACTGATGTAAGATGAATTAAATTTTAGCATAAGGACTATTATCAGAGACAGAGTAAAATTGAAATAAAGAGAGACATAAACATGGATAGAAAAACAGACAAGCCAGAAATAGATCCATATATTTACAGTCACAAAGTTTTCAAGGTAATTAATCAATTATGGTAAGGAGTTTCTTGAAGTCATGAGCTGAAACAACTAAATATCCATTAGGAAAAAAGTTAGCTCCAAGACTTTCTTCACAAAATTAACTCAAAGTAAACCACAAGGATAGGTGCAAAAGACAAAACCATAAAGCCTCCCAAAAAAAAAGTTGTAGCAAACTTAAGATTTACAACATATTTCTTAGATAAAAAAGAGAAAAGTAGAAACCACAAAATAAAAAGTAAATGAATTGGACTCTATTAAAATATAAAACTTTTTCAAAAATGCCATCGGGAAATGCAATCTGTGTATCTCACGTAGGATTTTTATTCAGAGTACATTTTAAAAACAAAAGCCAATAATATGAAGATAAATGGTGTAATTTTAAAATAAGCAAATATTTGAAAAGATGTTTCACAAAAAGTGAATATGTACACCAATAAGTACGTGAAAATATATTCAGCATGATTAGTCATAAAAGAAATAAGAAATGGAAGGAAAAAATGGAAACAAGTCTTTTGTAAATAGGGACGGAGGAGGGGGTGAGGAGAAGGAAACGGGAAAAAAGGAAGCAACAAGATATATCATGTACAGGTACAAATTCCCTATGATGAATGTTATACTATGTACATCTAAAATGTACCATTAAAATAAAATTTAAAAAAAATAATTGTAGAATGGCTATAATAAAGTTGATCATACTAAATATTGATGAGGATACTGAGCAACTGGATTGCTCACATATTGTTGGTGGGATTGTAAATTGATATAACCCTTTAGAGGACACATGGAAGTTTCTTATAATTTAAGCTTTTATTTACTATATTCTCCAGCAATTTCACTATAGACATCCATCAAAACAAATGAAAGCATGTACAATATAAAATATGCCCACAAACATTCAAAATAGTTATTCATATTAGCTACACACTGGAAAAAGCACAAGTACTCACCAGTGGGTAAGTGGGTAGGCAAAATGTGGTTTATACATACAATGGGATATTACTTCTCAGTAGAAAGTAATAAAATACTGATACTTCCAAAACAAAAGTACTATACTGTTATTCTGTCTTTATGCTTTTCTTTTTAAAAAAGAAGTCAGCTGGGCATGGTGGTGCACACCTGTAGTCCCAGGACTTGGGAGGCTGAGGCAGGAGGATCACTGTGAGTTCAAGGCCAGCCTGGGCTACCTAGTAAGTTCAAGGTCAGCATGAACTACATAGCAAGACCCTGTCCCTGCCAAAATTTTTTTAATAAATTTTAAAAAATTAAAAAGAAGTAAAACCAGTACTTGTCATATGACTCTTGGTATAGAACTGGAAATTTAAAATCTCCTTTGTAGCAACAGATAGGGATGGAGGAGCTGAGGTTCAGGATGTTGGCTGGGAAACAACAAGGGAAACTTAGAGGATGATTTTGTACACCTTAGTTACAGTGGTGTTTTCAGAGGTGTATATATTAGTCAAAATTCATCAGGTTGTAAACCATAAATAGGTGCAAATACAGAGACAGGTTGGGGAGAGGGAGAGGGAGAAAGAGTGGGGAGATTTAGAGGTCAGTTCTGAATTTTCCTGAGAGAAAAGTCTCAAATAATATATGCAGATACTTTACCTTTCAGAAAGTAATGTTTAATCCCTCCCTCAGGAAGGTGCGCTGGATTTAGTGACTTGTTTCAAATAATATAGATGTTATGGCTTGTATCTAGATGTCCTCCAAAAGCCTCATGCACTCATAGGTGGGGGTTTTCAAAGGTGACTGGATCTAGGGTGTGTGAATATGGATTAGGGGTGTGTGGTACCTAAATTAGCCCAATGTTTGGTTTAGCGACTGAGTGTGGATGATGGGAAGGCTCACCATGGGTGTGGGTGGTACCAACCAATAGGCTTGTAGCCTGAACAGAATAAAAAGGAAAAGGAGGCTTGCTGCTCCTGCTGCCTGCTTCCTGTCTGCCCTGTCATGGACTGTTTCTCTTCTGCTTTGCTGTACTGCCATGCCACCCTGCCATGGACCCACCCAACTGTGAACCAAAACCTCTATAAACTGTGGGCTGAAATAAACCTTTTCTCTTTTTAACTTGTGGCTGCCCAGTATTTTGACCCAGAAATGGGAAAGTAACTAAGACAATAGACAATGGAAAGGGAAATATAAAAACATGACCTTGGAGAAACCTAGAAAATCACCTTAATCCAGTAATGAAGGTTATAATCTCCAGTGATATCATGTATTCATACAGAGGCCCCTATATGATGAAATGAGATGGACACTGCACTGTGTACTATACATATTTTCCAAAGAACTGTAACTTTCATCTAATAATGAGAAAATACATCAGACATATCCAAAATAAAAAATAACTGCCAAGTACCCCTCAAACCTTCCAATGTCATGAAATTGAAGAAAGTCTGAGAAACTTATAGATCAGAGGGCCAAAGAAAACTAAGTCATTGTGGTGGACTTATGACGGTCAGGGTGAGCAGGAACGCCCAACTGGACTGAGTTGGTGTGGCTCTGGGCATAGAAGATCTGCCTGAAAGTTACTGCCAACACAACACAGAGAAGAACAGGAGCAGAAGGTGGGAGGTGGCTGTTTCCCAGGAGAAGCTCTGTTGGGGCTCATTTCCCTGAAGTGAACTCATCTGTTCTTGTAGAAGGAGCTCGGGACCTTGCTGTCATCAGTGATGGCTGCTGTTTACTTCAGGGGAGCTCCGGTCTTCATCTCCACCTTGAGAGCAGTATGCTGGCTCCAGCATAGATTTCTTCAGCTTTTTAGCACAGACATGAATCTACATGGTACATTGCCGTGGGCTCCCTGCCCTTGTTTGGATCTTTTGGGTCTCCAGTGCATAGATAGACATTCTGCACTCTCCCTGCATTTGGCTTGTGTGTGTGAATACTGTAACTTGGACTTGCCCTGTATTAAAACTGCTCTCTTGCAAACCATTGACTCTAGAAAAGTAGCTAATACAGTCATGATAACTACATGCACTGTGATGTTCTGTAATGTGTCTTACCAAAAAAGATAATATTAATGAAAAAATACTAAAATCTAAATAAAATCCAAAGTTTGGCTGATAATAATTGTATTAGCTTTCTATTACTGAATAATAAATTATTAAGTAGAACTAGGAATCAAATTCAAGTAATCTGATCCCAGAGTTCTCATTCAGAAACATCTCCCCACCTGCTCTCAATCATAACCCACCTCTTTCACAACAACAGCCTGTACCATCAGCCACTCTGCTCTTTTCTCAGAAGCAGATGGCTTCTAAAGAATGTAACATGGGCAGTTTACATACGACCCAAATACTTCTGTAAATGTGATTCATCACCACAGAAGCCAAAGCCACACTGTCCTAACTGACTTGCAAAAAAATAACACTTGATTCTCAATCATCTTGAGCCTTTTATTCCTCCACGCCTAGAGTTCTGAGCTCATTTTGATGAGTTCATTTCTAAACACATTCTTGCCCATACGGTTTGTTCAGTTACACCGACACCTTACCAAACCCAGCTCCTTTGAGGCAGATGTGAGTTATCAATCATAAATTACCTCGAACAGGAACAAGAGAGAAACATACACATTTCTTGGCACTGTTGCTCAGTATTGGTTTCATATTCTCCCAGTGCAGAAAAGAAAGCGTCCTGCATCATGGGGGGGAAAGCTATGATATTTTACCCAATACCTAGCTAGTAATCCCCAAGCTTCTTTCCATTCATTTTCATATGAAGTCACAGGACTATCTCCACTTCTTACGCAGATTATTTTGGCAGGATATGTACAATGATTGGCCAGATCTGGATGAATTGAAGGCCTTTGTTACTCTGATTGACCACTCTACCAGATTGGCACTAACTGGCAACCCCAGATAGGGTGTGACCAGAAGCCCCTCTGCTTTTGCCAACTAGGATATTGCCCAACTATGTTATTTAGCTTTTTCCCAGTGTCATTCTTGTGAAAGTGCACACATCTATTGAGGATGCTTGCAAATCCAAGGAAAGAAGCTTGGGACATTTGCAATGGGCCATAAATTACAGAGGCCCTGCAATTGTAGTTAGGGGAGACGTGGATCAAGGCCTTGGACTGCAACTGTATTTTGTAAGGCCCTCATTAAATCTGTTTACTTCTTGGCCCATCCCTATTGCAGTTTGACTCACTGCTGCCTGTAGACTTATTACTAACAACTCAGATGAATCACTACCTCTTTTTTTTCTCCCTGCCCTTTTTAATAGACTAAGGAGTTGTGACCATCTGAATGGTTAGAAGCAGCAGAACTGGTTTCGCCTTCTCATCTTGAAAAGGTGTCTGGTCCCAATTACTTAGGGACCTTGTGAATGTGGGATAGAGAAGGCCTCTTTCTCTCAGCTCTGGACCCATTTGTTCTTGACTATCAGAAAAAAATCACTCAATAAAATATATATATAAAAATTAATACTCCTTCACTTTTTAAAATTCCCTTAAAATACATTGATGCCTCTTTTCAATTTCAGCTCTTTTCTGTTAACTGTGTGTTGAATATCCCCATTTTAATATTGTTAAAAACAGACATTCACACTATTTTATCGTATACGCTGAAGCTATACGTGATGTTTCAATATTATATACACAGTGAAATATTACTATAATGAAGTAAATTAATATATTCATCCTCTCACAGTCATTTTCTTGTGATTAGAGTGCTTCCTATTTAACAAAAATTCAAAGTGCAATATACAATTTACTATTAACAATATATATACATATATTACATATTATATACGATATGTAACATATTATTAACAAAATGCAATACATAATTCGCCATCACTTTGCACATCAGATCTGTACATGAGATCATTCCTATATATCTCCAATTTTGGATCCTTTGACCTACATCTCTCAATTTATTCCCCACTCCTAACCCAGGTAACAATCATTTTATTCTCCTGTGTATTTGACTTCTGAAAATATATATTCCTCATATAAGTGAGCTAATACAGTACTTTTATTTCTGTGTCTCATTAATTTCACTTAGCATAACTCCAAGTTCATTCATTTTGTGTCAAATGACATTATCTCCTTTTTTTAAAATAAAAGAAGACAATTAGAAGAAGACAATTTATTTGAAGGTGGGGAAAAGGGGAAGAGAGAACGAAAGCGCAGGGAGAGGGCAGACAGTACTCTGGATGAGTAGGGAGCATGTGAAAGTGAATAACTCAATATCTCCTTTTTAAAAGATGAATAATATTACATAGTCATCCTTTCATCTTTTGGCAGACACTTCTGCTATATACACATCTTAGCTTTTGTGAATAATTCTGTGATGAGTATGGGAGTACAGATCATTTTACCAGGTGGTACTCTCATTTCCCTTGGGTATATTCTGGAAAGAGGGACTGCTGGGTCATATAATAGTACTATTTTTAATCTGTTTAGGAACCTCCATTCTATTTTCCATAAAAGCCTTCTTTACATTCATATCAACAGTAAGTCACAGTCTTTAAACATACACCTGCTTTCAATTAACCATAGATATTTTGCCAAAATTACAGGTGATCAGATTGTCAACGCTTGCCAAGAGCCTTTAACCTGGCTCCTTCGTTCCTTCAGAATCATCTATTTCTCTTACGAGAATAGCAGATTACAAACCCTTTCTGAATTGTTCCTGCCTAGTACATGAAAAAGCCATTTTCCAAAACATCTTCTTTCTTTTTAGCAGTAATGCTGCCTGAGACTCAAGTCTGCAGATCATAACAATGCTACGGTGGCACTAACCTAGAGAAGGCTCCCAGGACTCACCTTGATAAGCAGCTTTCAGTGAATTCTGAATCTTTAGCCCACATACAACCAGATTTAATAATAGAAATGATTAACAAAGGTCTAGAATCAACCATAATATTTACATTTCATTTTTCATTTAACTTTCCAAAGTATTGGAAGATACAAAAGAAAATACACATCTAGACATAAACCTCATAAGGGACATTGCAAAAGTATATAAGAAAAATTATAAAACACTTCTAAAAGACACAAAATAGATGCACAAATAAAAGGACATATTTTGTCCTAGAATAGAAACATTCAAGATCGTGAAGGCACTTGCTCTCCCTTAGTTTATGAAATTAATCCATTATGTCCACACACATACAAAGAGAAGATGCTTTATTTTCTAGAGCTAGACAATATGCTTATGAAGTTTATTTTGAAGAACAAAAACAAAAACAAATAGCCATGAAATCTGGAAAAAGAAGATGAGAAGTATAGTGAATTGAGGAATGTTAAGGTTTAAATCAAGAATGCTCCCCCCAAAAACTTCATGCACTCAAAAGTGAGGCTTTTGGAAGGTGATTGGAGCATGGGCTGCTATGATCATCAGTGGGCTGGTCCACTGGTGAATCCATGGCTGAGTGTGCTGCTGGGAGGTGGGATCTGGTCAGAGGACACAGATAACTAGAGGCATGGTCTAGAAGAGTATATGTTTGTCTCCAGGTCCTCCATATATCATTCTGCTTCCTGGCTACCATGATATGAGATTTCCTGCATGGAACCCTGTCACCATGCTGTTTCTGCCTTGAGCCTGCCAACCAGAGACAATACCCATGAGCCAAAATAAACCTTTTAAACTGTGGCTGTTGGGTATTTTATCCCAGCAACAAGAAAGTAACTAAGATGAAAAATATTCCTCAAAAAGTTATGTCCATTTAGAACCACAAAAGCTGACCTTACCTGGAAAGGTTTTTGCAGATATAATGAATTAAGTCAAAATAAGGTTATCCCAGACTAGGATGGTGTTTAATGACTGATGTCTTTATAAGAAAGGAAAAGAACACACATAGACACATACAGGAGCTCTCATGAAGATGGAAGCAGAAGGCTGGGATGATTGTGTTCAAACCAAGGAACACCAAGGACTGCCTGAAATCATCAGAAGCTAGGAAGGAGGCATAGAGCAGATTCTCTCTCAAAGAATCCTTGAGTCAACCCTATCAAAATCTTGATTTTAGACTTCTGGCCTCCAAAACTGTGAGAGAGTATATTTCTCTTTTTCTAAGCCACCAACTTTTTGGCAATCTATTATGGCAGCCCAAAGACCCTCATGCAGAGAAGCAGGTGTATGAGACATTAAAATATAGTATAAAATAGCTACAATTAAAACAGCATGATTTAATATAGCTCTCTTAAAGAAAAAAACTGTGTAACAGAATGAAATATCCAGAAAAGGCCCACTTAAATATGTGTGAAGGGTAATGCCCGAAGTGGATTGAAGGATACTGAATTGACTCACTTCCACAAATTTATGAAAGTATCAAATAAACAACCTTCATTGGTCACATTTGTAGAATTTTAAATCAACTCATTAATTTGAAGACTGGTACACAGACTGAAATAGCTTGCCACTTACCTTGTCTTTGTCAGAATTGTTAAGTAAATGATGGAGATAAATTCTCTTTATAGAAATATCTCAGCAAATAAATCAAGGAGGAGAGACAGAATTAGCACATCACTGTTTTGTGACACCTACTGAAGATGAGCCCACGTATGATCTCTAATGTGGACCAACATCAAGAAAGTAGTGGAGGTGGGTATGCAGGATGAATAACCAGACGTGTGCCTCAGATGAAAATCCAAAATACCATATATAGAGTAATTCTGTCCAAAACAAGCTGGAATCTGACCAAGCTTCTTGATCCAACTACTAATTTACAGGGAAAAATGTAAACAAAAGAATTATGACAAGAAATAAATGAGGATGTATTCAATGAAATAAGGCCGTGAAAATATTATAGAACATTTTTTCAACACCAAAGTTTCACAGCCCATATTTCATTGAATACATCCTCGTTGTATTTCTTGTCATAGTTCTTTCTTTTCTTTTTCGACAACAAAATCTGCAAAAAAAATTAATGAGGAGATAGAGGAGAAATAATAAATTGAAAAAATTCAAAGATGTATTAATAAAAATGTACGGTCTTCATTCAAACAAACTCTAGTTTGTTTTTGAAAGATCAGGAAAATGTCTAGCCCGGTAGACTATTTGACAGTATTACAAAATTATGAGGATATATGGTATTGATTTTTTAAAATAAATCCCTATTTTTTGGTCTTACACACTGAAGTAGATATGGATAGAAAAGGATGTCAAGAATTTTCTTCAAAATAATTTGAGAATAAGACAGTGGAAATGGATATAAACAAAAAACTTGGGGCATAAATTGATATTTATTAAAGCTGGATGTTAATTTTTCATTCTTTTTACTTTTGTGTATCTCTAAAATTTTTCATATTGAAAAATAACTGCAGCATAATTTCATTAATTTGGTCAACGATTGTTGAGAACCTTCTTCATGCCAGACAGGTATTGGAGGTCCTTTCATAAGAAACAATTTTAAATGCATTGAGGAGGATCAGAACAAGCCAGAGGTAAGAAAGTGAGACTTCAGCAGGGAAATACTGAGATGAAGGCAGTCAGTATCAACCAGGATATTTTTGTCTTTTTACAGATGTTCTCCAGGCCATCATGTTATGCATGATAAATGCATACAATCCCACTCATCAATTTTAAATGAGTAAATAGAATTTGAAAAAATGAAAAAGAAAGTGAGACTTGTGATAGACGCCCCCAAATGCAGCTACAAACGTGGACAAAGATGTCAAAAACAACAATGTCTGCCTGGAAATCAAACAACCATGTCTGTGCCTGGATATCAAACAAGGAACCATTCACTCACCGAAAACCTATAGAATTTACAACTTAAGTGAACCTTGAAAGCATTATACTAAGAAAGTGAATAATGTCATTTATACATGTCCGTAATAGTCAAATCCAGAAAGCCAGACAGGAGAATGTCTGATTTTCATCAGTTAGAGGGGAGAGGAATGAGAAATCGTGGTTAATGGGAGCATTTGAAATGTTTTAAAATTAGATAGTCGATATGTCTACACTGTGAATATACTAAAACCAAAGAACTGTACACTATTAATGTGGAAATTTAAGGTATATAGAAATTTTTTTTTGGTGCCAGGGATCAAACTCAGGGCTTCTCTAACCACTGAGCTAAATCCCCAGCCCCAAAACACATCTTTTCAAAGACAGGAATAAGTAAAAAAGATATCGTAGACTGTGAAGAAGTACTTACACATCATATATTTGATAAGGGAGGTATACCTGGAGTATATAAAGAAGTCTTTCAATGTGATAATGAATTAAGATAAATTACCCTATTTTAAAATGAGTATATGGCTTGATTATATATACTTCACTACAGAAATCATACAATTGGTCAATAAGTACATAAAAACATTTAACCGAATTAATCATTAAAGAAATGCAAGTTAAAACCAAAATGAGGTACCACTTCCGCCCATTAGAATCACTATAATCATAACAAAACATCACCGATGTTGGCAAGGATGTAGAGTCTAGAACATTTGTACATTGCTGGTAACAGTGTAAAGTGAGAACATAGTGGAAAACAGTTTGCAGTTTCTTAAAAAGCTAAGTAACTTATCACAGGACCCTGCAATTCTACTCATAGGAATCTACCTAAGAAAATGAAAACTTATGTCTATGCAAAGACCTTTATACATAAGAGCATTACACATAAGAGCCAAAAAGTGGGAACAATCCAAATGCCCATCAACTGGTGAACAGGTAAGCAAAATGCATCTTTTCCATGAAATCCAGCAATAAAGAGGCATTAAGGATCAATACATGCTACAAAAAGGAAGAACCTCAAAATCATACTAAACAAAAGAAGCCAGACACAGAGTAGTACTATACATTATAGGATTCCACTTACACAAGTTGCAAGAAAATTATAAAGACAGGGAAAAAAGTGGATATTTCCTGGGATGGGCAGTGGGAAGCGGGATGGGGAAATTTTTAAGAGTGATGGAAATATTCTAAAACTCAATCATGATGATAGATGCCCAACTCTAGAAATCTACCAAAAATCAATGAAATGTAACCTCCAATGTGTGAATTTTATGGTATGTAAATTATAGCTCAACAAGACTATTGAAAAATAAGTAATAGGTTCTTATTAAAAACTCATAAAAGTAATACAGGTTCACAATAAGCATCATAAACAGATTCAGAGCTTTTTAAAAAAGCATCTTTAAGAAAGTACCACTTGGTAATACCCATGCCTCACTCAAAAAATAAAAAATAAGGGGAGAACTGGCAAAAAGAAAACAACTACTCTCCTAAAAGTTATTCCAAGTTGTTCTAAAGCCTAAAACAGTGATAAGGTAGGCATTTTGATCAGCAGCAACAATGTGTTCCCAATTATCACACTTCCTTCAGATATTGCAACATTTATGCACGTTACAATGGGTAGTGCACTATGATAGAATGGGAGATTAAATATGGAAATCCTCTCTGGCATTTTATTTTATTCTCACAAGTGAATTTTAATTTATGTTTCCCTAATATGTCTCTAAATTCTCTTTCTTGTGTGCAGTTTGCTACAGTAGGATGGAAGCAGTTTGCTTCCTTTTGGTGAAAGAATAAAAGTAACACATGAATTGAGTCAATTACTGTTCTATTTTATTTGTGTATTATAAAATGTCAAACTACTAGAACTGAAGGGACCCCCCACTCTTTGTCGAAGGCACCATAGGTGCAAAAAATTTACAAGACTTTCATTTATTTTTGAAAGGAAACCAGGGGAAGCATGATCGATCTTCGGTTTGACTCACCTTATGCACGGCACAAAAGATGCTTCACCTTCGAGGAACGTCATGAACATACATTGTTACAGTCATTAAATTGTTGATTTAATGGCAAGATTAGAATTGTAATGCATGGGCAGTTTCCACAATTCTGTTAATACTTCAACTCTGCTTGGTTTTTTTTTTCCTAAGAAAAGCCATGTATGGCCATGACCTCCCTGACCCCTCACCCTACTACCTCCCCATCTTATGCCCCTCCTCGCCCCATATTGGGGATTGAACCCAGGGTCGCCCCCAGCCCTTTAAGAAAAAAATTTTTTTTTATTCTGAGGATCTTTCTAAGTCACTATGTTGAGCCTGGGTTTGAACTTGAGACCCTTCTGCCTCAGCCTCCCAGAGTACTAGGATTACCAGCATGAGCCACAATGCCTTCCTCCCTGTTTTAAGGAGAAGAAAACCTCCCAAAAAAGAGGATATTGTTGGATTCTTTGTGTCTGATGAAGAACAAGAAAGGATGATTACAGTGAACGTATTCACAGCCCGAGTCTGATGAGACGGCAAAGGCCATGCCGGTGGCCGCAGTGGCCTCAGTGCCTTCCTCGGTCACCTCCAGGAAGGACCTGTGCAGGAAGTTCTGGGCCTGCAGCTCGGATTGTAAGCACATTCCCGAGTAGTCTGCCTCGTGCTCGCAGAAAGCATCTCCCAACCCCATCGCCACCAGGACGCGCTCCATGTCGTAACCGTCCTGCACTTCCAGCCGGGGCAAGCGCAAGCTCACGTCCCTTGCTTCCATCTGCCCGGGGCTGGTCCACTCCACTAACTTCTCAGGAGATAGTTTATCTATAATCTATTTTTAAAGAAAAAGAAACCAGATTGTCATGATTATCAAATTTTTTTTAAAACAAAGCAACATTTGATTTGTATTAGTTAGAAATTATTAATTTTAGTAAAAGTAAAATTTTATTTCACTACGCTATTGGCTTTACATAGCAGAGAGTTGATATTTCTATATTTAAATTACACATGTATGTATGAATACCCAATCACATGAGTGTTTTCTACCTCCTCACCCCATTCTAGGATATATTTCCCCCTATCTTATAATACTAAGCATTAAATACCACAGAGTCCAACTTACAAGGGGGAACATATTGATGTTCATGGAAGTTAAAAAAAACTTCAACAAGCAGAAAGCTACTAAAGGGACAAAAATTTGAAAAAAAGTCTTTCTGATTTCCAAAATCTGTAGCCACATTAATGTTGTAACTAAAAAGTGGGCAGATCTAAGTCAATTGGTTCAAGACCAAGGATCAAAGAAAAACTCCGAAGGTCAAAGGCCTACTGACTAATAAGCAAAAGTTGCTCCGTAAGTGAATATGTAAATTTTTTTCCAAGAAAGGAGTCCATAGATATCAACCATTTCTTAGAACTCCCATGTAATCTTAAATGTTCATTTTAGCTCATCCCAAAATATTTGCACACTGGTTATTCTCAATAAGCCTGATACCATTCAGTGCTCCTCTGTAGCCAGCCCATCTCCAGCTGCTGCACACCAGGATACTTTCTATTTGACACTGCCAGGCAGTAACTTCTATTCAGGTGCCCTGTTTCCAGGCTCACCCTGTGCAAGTGGTGGGACACAAAGTCTTAGGAAATGAAAGCAAGAATAAGGAGCTGCAAGGGGCTTTACCTCCTCCAGACCATCAATCTCATCAGGCAGAAGCACAAACATGCTGAGATCATTGTTTTTATATGGGATCCCCACAATTTTGGCCTGCAAGTCCTCCAGAAGAGCAAAGCTAAAGGAACGGCACTGTGCCATCATCTGCACAGGTTTACTTGTACTCTGCAATGAATCAACCAAGCACACAATGTCAGAGATGTAAGACAAAAGACATAAGGCAACCAAGTTAGCTCATTGAAATAATCACCTCATTGTACAAAATGCTAAGGATCAGAGTTACAAAGACAACATTTGCTGAGTACCACTGTACATTTGCTCAAATATGACTTTAGATTTTATATTAAGCACGTCACATCAATAAAGAATCATACCTTATTCAGCCAAAATTCCTCCTCCTGGGTATTTTCTTTCTTAAACTCACTATCCCACTTCCCTTTCAGATAAACTGTGTTTATCAGCACCAGCTTGGTGGAACTACTCAGAGAGTTTTCCGGAAACAGGTCCTTGATTTTTTCTGCAAACAGAAAAGATTGACCCATCTTCCAGATGACAAAGGAAATATGTAGCAGATATGATACGAGTGGACTTGCAAATCATTAAAAACTAAGCCAGGTCAGCACCAGAAGGCTCTGCTGACAGAGGATTTGCTGGCAGAATCAGTAGGGCTTTTCACATTGTCCATTGCCTATTTATCCCACTATATAAGTGGAGGTTGGTGGATAAGGTGCTCTGGTTCTACTTTTGGCCCTTATCAGCTGAGGAATCTATTTATGTGCTCTGTGCCTCAGTTTCCACATCTGTAAAATAGGAATAAAACCTGCTCTGTCAGTTGATGAAAGGAGTAATATATATGAAACCTCAAAATGCTATCCGGCATAGCCTAACAAGTCAGCATTAGCTGTTGATCTTACCAATGCAATAGAGTTCCAACCTCTATTGGAAAGGGAGTTGATATTTTGGGCTCTAGGCTCAACCCTTCCCACACTAAATTCTGAAAAATACTGTTCATCGAGCCTTTCGAAGACCCCTTCTTTTCTGATTCCTTTCATGTTTTTTTTTAAATAAAGAATGAAGAAACATAGTCTCTATTAAGAGATCTCTCTGATAACTGGAATAAAAAATGTTACATTCCAGTTGTTTCTCCCTATGGTATATTTGCACACAAACATTTCTCTCCAGCATTTCTTGTGTGTTTGGCTCATGCTTGGGAATGAGAAGGGGAGAATGGGGCGAGGAATTAATTGAATTCTTTACTGTGGAAGGAGGTGAACATTGTGTCAAGCCTTCATAATGTGCAAGGGAATACAATGCCCAGGTGGCCCCAGCTGTAAGCAGCAGAGACAGTTTTGAAGGGAGAACTCTATGTTTCTCACCCAACGAAGAGAAGGAAACATTCTAGCATTTGCACTTATGGACTTAGGCTCAGAAAGAAAGGCTTTGATATAAAGGAAATAATAAACTGGAGATAGGCATGAGCCTATTGTGTGGAACACCAAAGATATCATAATCCACAGGCAAACAATACCCGCTCTGTTTCCCTATAGTTAGCTTCTTGTGTTCCCCTCCCTGTTTCTCTTTGAATCTCTCCATATTTGCCATGATTATTCCACCATCTGCAGTACCTTTCCATACCTCTCATATTCAGCTCTGTCTTTTCATCCCTGCAAAACCCACTATAATCCCCTTCCCAAAACTGGTCCACCTAGCACTCACTCAGTGTCAAGCCCAAGGCTTCACTCACAGAAGGTGGCCAAGAAGTGTCTGTGTGATGAATGACCCACCCATACTCTACCATTTGTTTGGCTTTCAACCCAAGCATTAATCTTCTTTCGACTTTCGTCAGCTGCATTTACAAAATCAACAGGTTCCAGAGATGCATGGTAATATTTTTCAACATAATCTAAATATTTCTTTAGGAGAAACAGGGAAGAAATAGAAAGAGGTTTTAAAGTCAATTTTTCAATTGCCAACATCTCTAAATAAAATTTTGAGTTCATTGAGACAACTAATGTCTGAAGAAGAATTTTTAGACCCAGTGAAAATCACCCCCAGACATAATTTTATGCAGGTACAATGGGATTAAGGCAAAAATAAGGTTCAGATTACCAGGACCAAAAAGAAGTTGAATGTCTGGGGAGTGAGCCAGAAAGACCACCAGTGATGTGGGCAGAACCAGATAGCTAACTTCAAAAAAGCGCCCCCAGGACCCCTGTCCTGACAGGGCCATTTGGTTACCACTCACTACCACTCGCAGACGTGCAAAACTTACTTGAAGGAAAAGGTATGTTTTTTCTCCAAACAGTCTGTTGGCTATGTACAGTTCATAATCATTAGGGAGTTTTCTTATGTCAGTCAAAAACTTTTGGAATTGTTGATGAATCTCTTCTGTCTTCTCAATCTTCAAAATCAAGACAAAAGTGCAATGGGTTATCTTGGCAAAAGCAAGACTAAATTCTCCTCCAAGAGAGCATGGCTACTGGGTCTTTCCCTCAGTTGGATGCCATTGAGGGCAGTCTACAGGTTCTGTGTGGTCCCTGGAGATTACTTGGCTTTCACACAAATCATATAAGCACGTTGTAAGTCGTGACAAATCTCAGCCCCACAGAGAAGCCTTCTCCACCAGCCCAACACCACAGGCTCTTCTTTCCTGACTCAGGCTGCACTTCTGGCTCCAAACATCATTGCCCACTGTGTGTTTCATCTTTTTTTTTTAATCTACCCAGAGACTCTAAGCACTTAAGGAAAGTAGATGATTCCTCAAATAATTCTTACCCACTAAAGTTTAGAAACTTCTGTTCTCTATATTGAATAAGAAAAGTAACCCATACTGGAATAAGATGAATTACATATTCGGCTGAAGTAACACTTAGCTCTGTCCTGGTGTAGGACTGGATAATTCTATAGGCCCCATCAGTGTTCTGATTAAGGCCTGAGGTATGTTCCATGGCAGAGCATGCTGACCCAGAATGCTTCCCTGAGACCCAGAGAAACATTGTCCCATTGCCTGTTGAGCAATGTCTGGTCGTTTTCACTCACAGAGGGTGCAAAAGAGAGGCATTTTAGTTTTGAAGTAAATGACCCATTTCTGATTGCACCTGACCCATAAAGGCTATCTTCCTCTAGAGGGTGAGGCCCATGGGTTGGTTGGTTTGTTCCATTGTTTTGTCTCTTTACTTCCTCTCCAGTTCCTCAATGCCTAGACTAGTAACTACAAAATAATAGTCACTCTGTTCATTTTTATGAATAATCAATGAATATTTGAGAACATTTAGATGGAAAATGTAAAGGTGTGAATGATGCTGTACCAAAATCTCTGAGGCTGAATTTTATTTTCCACTGACTATTGAGCCAGTGAAAGGTAGTAATCCATTTTAGAACTCTCAGGTTGACTGAGATGTGCTGTGAGCAGATCAACATGTTGGAGCCTGTGAGAAGGAAGGATTGATGTAGGTATTATTTCTCCAATGAGTACTTTGTGACTCAGTTCACCTGTAAATTGGGGAAAATGGGAAAACCTGCTGTCAAACATGTTTTGGGGTTTAAATTTATAATACTGCTGCAGTTCAGGAAACCTCAAGCTAAGAAGATAACTTAAAGTTGGCTTGTATCAGTGACTTGCCAAGCTTTTATTCCAGAAAAAGTTCCTCTATAGAAAGGTAACTACATCACAGATTTCACTCACTTCCATCGATTATCAGGCAATATGAGCTCATATTCCAAAATTACAAATCACAAATAACAATTCTTATGTCAAGAGTCAGAAAAAAAGGGCTGGGGATTTAGCTCAGTGGTTAAAGTGCTTGCCTTGCAAGCACAAGGACCCGAGTTCGATCCCTAGCACCAAAAAAAAAAAAAAGAATCTGAAAAAATAGCAAACAGCCATAACAGACCCATAAGGAATGTAGATGCTGACATCATCAGCTGTCACATTTAGGGAAAAAAAACTGCAAATATTAACCAAAGAATTATTGAAATTATGGTTAAGAAACAAGTAACTATCACCCATTAGTGATTGCTTCACTAATCAGCTAAAACTCCTAGAAATAAACATTCAACAAGAATTGAAATTAAAACATAATACATGGCTAAACACTGCTAAATTAGTGAATTAATGACTGAACTCAATAATTTTCTGAGAATGCAGCACAAAATAAATGAGAAGTATGTGTTACATTAAGAAATCTGAACAATAGAATAAGATTTAGAATTCTTCTAATGGCAAGAAAAAAGAGACTGGAGGACATGAACTTTTTTAAAAAGTAGGTGTCTGAGAATTTTCCAGAATTGATGAAAAGTATGAATGTTCATACTTAGAAATCACGATAAGTCAAAGTCATGGTAAATAAAAGAAATTCACACCTAGACACATTGTAGTTAAATTCAGGAATAAAAACAAAGACCAAAACTTTAATACAGCCATAATTAGATCACCTATCAATGATGCCAATAAAGCATCATTATCAACAAGTAACATTAGAAAAGGAAAATGAAATGGTATCTTCAAAGGATTTAGAAAAAATGTCAACCTGGAATAAAACATGCAGGTCAACATTGCTTCAAAAACAAGCAAAAGCAAACACAACTTGATAGCATCTACTATATGCAGATCTTTACAAAAGAAACTTCTGAGGAGTAACATCAGCAACATGGCCAGGTAGGAAGCTTAAAACCTCCTTTCTCCACAGAGACACCAACTTAACAAGAAGATAAGAACAAAAACGGCTTTTTTAGAAACCTACAAATCAATCAAGAAGTTCTTCTATCCCCCCGTGACTGTAAAGCTAACTGCACTGACGCCTAGTGGGAAGATTCTTGACTCTGACTCACCTGAGTCCCATCCACAATATTGCACTGTGAAAAATGGGAGAAAATGCCCAATTCTTACCTGAGGATAGAAACAAAAAAGTGGAGCACATATCCAACATTCTGACTTTCAAGAGAGCTGTCTAAGGAAGTGATCTCTGTATTTTCTGAATTTAAATTCTGAAAGGGATAAGACACCAGATTAGAACTCCTGAAAATAAAAGTGATCCATGTCCACCAAAGGCTGCAGTAGCACAGAAGAACCAGGGGAAGAACTCCTAAGAAGAAAGCAAAAATCCTCTTCAATTAATATAGTACAAGCACAAACCCCAAGAGGACATATCCCCAGCCACCTAGGTCTGAGGGGTCTCTAGAATCTCTAGCTGAATGAATTAGAGAAAATCCTGTCTATACTAAAGCAGACCACTGGAGGGGGGGGAGAATAAAGTAGACCACCGGAGAAATAGCCAAGTTTTTTGAATGACAAAGATCACCAGAAGGTAATAAGGAATACAAATAAACAAGGGAACATAATCCAACCAAAGGAACAAATTTAATCTACAGAAACTGACTCTAAAGAAGTAGAGATACATGAATTACCAGACAAAATATTCTAAGTAACTATCATAACAACACTCACTAAATTCAAAGAGCAAAGATAAGCTGCTAAACAAAATAAGAAAAATAATGAATGAACAAAATTATAATATTAAAAGAAATGATGAATAATAATAACCAAAGTCTGGAATTTAATTGAAAAATAAATTCACTGGAGAAAATCAACAGCAGATTTGACTAGACAGAAGAAAGAATCTGTGAACTGAAAGATAAGACATTTAAAGTTACCAAGACACAGGAAAAAAAGAAAAATGTGAGGAAAAATAAAGAGCATCTAAGGGGACTAAAGACAATGTTAAGTGGAACAACATATATGTTTTGGAAGCCTCAGAAGAAATAAAAGAGAAAAATAAAGACAGCCTATTTGAAGAAATGGTTGTAATTGTCATAAATGAGAGAATACAGATGGAAATACAAATTTAAAGCTCAAAGAACTTCAAAAGCTAAAGAGATTTCCACTGTGACATCATAAGCTGTCAAAAGTCACAGATAGCAAGACTTGAAGGCAGCATGAGAAAAACATCTTGTACCATACAAGGGAGCTTCTATTAGATCAAGAGAGGATTTCTCAGCAGAACCTTAAAGACGAGGAGGGACTGGGATGATACATTCAATATACTGGAAGAAAAATCACTAAGCAGTAATACTATATCCAATAAAACTGCCCTTGAAGAACAAAGGAGACTTGTTCCACAAAAAATGGCAGAATATAGTCTTTCAAGTTGAAATGAAAGAATGATAAACAGAAACACAAGAACCATTAAAAAATATAAAACTTCTTGGGAGAAGCAACTATATAGCTAAATATAGGATTCTATATTATTATAATGCTGCTGAATAAATCAGTTTTAATCTGGTACAGAAGTTTTTAAAGTATAAAAAGCAATCATGAATTTATGTTAATGAATATGCAATATAAAAAAGGTAATTGTCCCATTAATACCATAAAGGAAGAGCAGACAGAGATGAAGAGGACTATATATTTACACATGATTGAATATAAGTGATTATCAGTTTAAAACAATAGATTGTTGTAAGTTTAATGCTTTTTGTGTGTAATTGCAATGATAATTACAAAGAAAATATTTATAGAATACACACAAAGGGAAATGAGAAGGGAATAAAAACATGTCTTATTAGATTCAATAAGAAAACAAAAACCTAACCCACCAAAAAAGAAAAAAAAATCACCAGAACAAGACAGTTTTATTGTAAATTCTACCTAATAAAGGTGAGTTTCTGAGTTATACAAAATTTTTCAGAGAACAGAAAAAGAGGAAATAGCTCCCAACTCATTTAAAGAATCTAGTATTATTTTGATACCAAAACTGGACAAGGATAGTTTAAGAAGAAATACTGATGAATGATCTCATTTATAAAACACATTTTTTAAAACTCTTAACAAGATTTTAGCAAATCTAATCCAACAATGTATGATTTGTAGAACATTATGACAAAGACGATTATGCCACAAATGAAAGAATGGCTTACCATTAGAAATTCTTTAATAGAATTACTCCATTAACAGAGAATGGAAGTCACATGATCACCAATAAAAATGTTGATCTCATAGAAGTACCGTAGAGAGTAGAGTGGTGCCTGCAAGAGGCTTGGTGTTTAGGAGGGAAAAAAGGAAGGAGAGAGGCTGATATATAATTACAGTTAGATGGGAGAGAGAAACAGTATAGACAAAAATGTAGAGATAGAAAGTAGATCAATGACTGCCCAGGGTCCGGGCTGGAGGGGAGAGGGTTGGTAGGTCCTAAGGTAGGGGGAGAAATATGGAATGACTACAGATGGTTATGGAATTTCTTTTTTGGGATAATGAAATGTTCCAAAGCTGGTTGTAATGAATGTGTTCATTTCTCTGAGAACTACTGAATTGTATGTTTTAAATTATTCAACTATCCAACATATGAATTATCTCAATAAAGCTGTGTTTCGTTGTGTTTTGTTTTGTTTTGTTTTGTTTTGGATTGGTTTGGTTTGGTTTGGTTTGGTTTGGTTTGGTTTTTGAAACCCAGAGATTGGAGGAGATGGTCTCTAAGATGTGTTCCAGGCTTAATAGCCTTTCATTCGGTAGTTCTACTCTTTTTTATCCCTCTACAGCACCCTCAAAATAAAAATCCTGGAGATGGAAAGGAGCTATCTCACAAGGTTGTGTAGGCTGTCCCTGTGCAAGGTTGAAATCCAGCTCCCACCCAGGCATCAAGCCTTCCACCCAAGACAAGGGCATTCATCCAAGGAAATCTGCCTTTATCCGGTTTTTACAAAGGATGTGTGTGGGTTCACATACTTGGGAGGGAAGGTGCTTTGGATCAAACGTGTGCCTCAACTGAGAACACATGGTGGAAGCTACCTGACCCAGTTCTGCTGACTAAACCCCAGAAGGAAAATTGACACTCAATCTAACTTTTCAGGATTATGAAATCAGCTGGGCTATTTGAGCTGCAATTTTATGAGAGCATGGAACTCGACTACAACTACTGTCAGAACAATCATGCCCTTCCTGTGAACTCTGACCATCCTGATTCTACACCTGACCTCGTGGACTTGACTCTTTTTCCATATTAGGGAAGACTGAGGGATACTAGAGCACTGGAGCTGGAGGAGACTCCAGGAAATCTTTGGTGCTATGCTAATATTTTAAAATAAAATATCAGCAAAGGACCAAAATATGAGCTGAATTTAGTGATATGCCTAGTACTACCACTATCATTAGTGGGTGAGTTACCAATGTGTTCCAGATGCTCCTACTGGACATTTTACAGAAGACCAAAGATAAAATTTGCCCAAAGTAACATTGATCTTGAAATACAGAGCCAAGAATTGAACCTAAATCTGTTTAAACCCAAAACCCATCTGCTCTGCTAGGAGGACTTTTCAATCTACCAGGCTTCAGAATGGTTAAAATTCATTAAAGTCTCTTCTTAATATTAAAAGTTTGTTATTATTACAGAATCCAAGCGCTCTAGTTTGGAAGCGGTTTGTCCCCCAAGGGTTCCTGTAGTAGAAGGACAGTCCCCAGTGCAGTGATATTATGTGCACAGAACATTTAAGTGACTTAGTGGGAGGTGGTTCATCATTTCCTCTGACCTCAGAGATTAATGCTAATCTCACAGAGTGGGTTAAATTCTTGCAAATGGGTTTTTATAAAACAAAGCCAACCCACAAGCTTGGCCTCTTCTGCATGAGGTAGGTTCTCTTTCACCTTCTTTGCCACATTGGACTCTCACTAGAAGCCGAACAATGGAGCTAACCAACAGTGGACTTTCAGCCTCCAGAACTGTGAGCTAAATAAGAATCTTTTATTTATAAATTACCCAGCCTGAGATATTTTGTTAGAGCAACAGAAAGTGAGCTAATATACTTAACAGTATTATTTGGCTACAATAATTATTACTTCTTAACAACTAGTGTAAAGTATTACTTCCTTCCCACTTTTCTCAGTCCTTTTCCCAGTGAGCTCACACCTAAAAAGTAACCACACTAAAGGTTGTAAATAATATGCCCCCATCTTTTGTTCTCTAGCCTTTATTTTGGGCCTTTCTGTATCTTTTGCAAGATGGAATACCTGGTAGGGAGAAAATATTGTTTCAGTGATTAGAGCATTAAAAACCTCACGGAATCTGTCTGAGGAAGGTGGATTCTTGTTTTTAAAAAAATCTCAGTAATATACAGGTAACATTATCTCATTGCAAAATCATGAAGACTTTGGTTGCCCACTGATTGCTTCAGAGGAGCCTACATCCATTAACATAGTTACTTTTGATGTGCCATTTATATTCAGTGGGGATTGTGTCACTACTCCCAGGAGTTTTTGCTTTTTGTGCTCTCTCTATAATTATGAGAGCAATGGCTTTGGACACGGCAGCTCATTCCACTCCCACTCGAAAAAATTTCAAGCATCACTGAGCAGATGGCATAATGGTATTTGGAGAGGCAAGAAGATTTCCCTGAAAGATCTGAAATTGCTTAATGTCTTCTTAGTGTCTGTTTCCTGGGTGGCAGGGTAAGATGAGCATATCGTCAATGTAATGCTAGAGGGCTGGCCCCCAGAAACAAGTCTGTGCATGGGCAGCAAAGAAGCCGCCTACCTTCTGTAACTGGGAGGCGGTAGGTCCTCGAGTCCCCATGAAGACCATGCCAATGGCAGTTGACATACCAACAGGAGAAAACAAGATGTTGCCATCATGTATTTTCTTCAACTCTTTGAAAAGATTAAACCCAAAGTGAGTGTTTGCTGCGCTGAATGAATCCATGATGATTTTATAGTGAGATCTAAAACAGTGACAAAAACAATCAACACTGAACATTTGAATTGGACTGCTCTGTGTCACAGGAACTCTTCCTGCACTGACCCAGAAAATGGGATTTCACTTCCCAATCAAAGGCCTCTGCTCCCTGCATCTCACCCATTCTCTTGCCTTCTCTTGACAAGAGACACCAGTTAGCTAGACTCTGGCATCTTCCAGTAGTTCTCAGTTCATTTCCCCAGGGAGTGGGGTTAACACCATAATGGTTTTATTCTCTCTTGCTCTCTATCTGAACCTGCCAGCCTCTGCCTCCCTTTGCCTACGCCCTGTGTGATAAGTTTCCTCGGGCCGACTAGGCCCTTGGCCTGCTGATGTCCAGCCACTCGGCCTGTGACAAAGCAGGGCTCAGAAAGCAAAGGCATCCCACAGGCCTCAAGTCCAGACGATGTTCAAATCCAGCCTTAACAATAACAAAGTCAACAGTTGTATTCTTGTGTGATGCCATTTCGAGACTCACTCAAAATCCACTTTAAACAGTAGCTGGACAGTTATTTCTCTTAAATCCTAATCCTTAACCCCGCAATAATTTGATAATTTGATAAAAAATGATTTTCCTTTAATGAAAACTGAGCTAAGTTTCCTTTAAAGGCAATCAAATATCTCTAGTCATGGATTATTAGGTAAGGTGAAAAGATTTTCTTATCTCTACTTTTCTATATTGTTTCAGGTCTGTTCCATGTGCTATTATTTTTGTTATCTCACAAGAAATAATTTTAAAACAGCAATTAGTATTTGCCAAAATAAACAAGTAGACCATGAACATGTTTTATATTTTCTTCATCAGAGCTACTTCAAAATTACTTTACTAAGACTATAAAAAGAACCCCAAAACAAGAATAAGATTAATCCAGAATAACAATTTTGTAAGTCCACCTACTGTGGTGGGGGCGGGGGGGGCTTATCCCTGCTAAGGCATCCTACATCTGCATCCTCCATCAGCTATTATAGCTTCAATTTCAACCTAGGGATCCTTACCGGGATACCTTGCAGGTACACTCAAATATAAAATGAATTAAATAAAACCATCTCAAGGAAAGTCAGTGCACAATAAAAGTACTTCTTTTAAATCAACAAACATCTATATTTTCAAAACACAAGAATCTTAAGTTGCAGCTGAAGGAAGAACGTACCTGGCTCTTGAAGAGAGGGAGGCAGCTGAACGAGGAACTAGGAAGCCTATGTAAAATGAGTAGCTGAGGTCAGTAATTTATAGCACTCTGTCTCTGCCTCTCCCTCGTCATCATAGTTTGCATTACCAGCAAAACACCATTGGGTTTCTCAATGATAGCCTCCCTAATAAAAATGGCATGCAAGGTTTATGACAAAACTGAGGATTTCATTCCTTATAGTTTCATTACTAGCCACGAAGTCATGCACTTGAAGTCACCAACAATTGTATTTCAAATGCAGCTCAAATAGTGTGCGCTTTAGACATACAGGAAGCAAGTTTAAATTCTAATCTCTCCACAATCCCTTAGAAATTATTTTTAGGAGCCCCAGCATAAAAAGGTCCAAATTAACCAGAGAACGAAACGAGACTGAAAGCAGAAGCTCAAATCAGGACTAAAGGGTAGAATTAGAATCACCAAGTCAAATGAACTATGACTCACAGGGGAAGGGAGAATTGAGAAGCCTTCATTTCTAACGATATCAGAGATTCTCTGGAAAAGCCTGTTTAGAGTAGTGGTTTCGTACCCTCAATACACATCAAAATCTGCTGAGAAACTTTTTCAAAAAAATCTATACCCCAAACTTGCCCTACACTAATTGAATCAGCATCTGTAGGCATCAGAATTTTTAACACCTCAGGTAATTATTATGTGCCGCCAAGGTTGGAAACCACTGGTCTTCATAGGCTGCATTTAATTCATCCACAGACATGAATTAAATGCGTACTTTACTTACCACAGATACATAGTGTTATGTCTTGACAAGTCATGGTCTTTACAAGTCATGGTCTTTACTAAGGCTCATTTGGCAGTTGCATTATTTTGGAATGACAAAAGCAAAGAAGAAAATGAAAGAAAACTTCCTTGCTAGAACAGAACCAGGAAAAGGATAAGAAGAGTTTGGGCATGCAGCTTTATAGAAACACGCATGCATATGTGTCTGTATGCACGCTCACACACACACACACACACACACACACACACACACACAAAACCACTCTTGTTCTCAAGTATTCTGTCCATAGAAATTTATCATTTTATTTCATTCAATAAATATTTATTGAATCTCCTTTGTACCAGACGGTGTGTTAAATGCCAATTTATAAACACTCAACAACCTCTCTGGTGCCAGGAAACATCAGCAAAGTGGGGGTAAAACCTAAAAGGAAATTACACCTCCAGAGTCCAGTTTTTCCTGTCGGCCCTGGAGCATTTCTACTGGATCTACTAGTTCATTAAAAGAAATAGCACACACGTTAGTCTCAGCATTAGTGTTCATAAAGCACATAAAGCTTGGTCATTGTTGCGAAGCAACAGCTCCCGGACGGGCACCTTCTCCGTCCCTCCCCTGAAGAAAAGCCTCTGTGCTGACTTGGCTCCTGCAGGCACCTGTCTCCATACTCACAATTTGCTTTTAAAAAAAAATGTTTTGATTACAGCTCTTTAAGCAACTCAAAGCAATATTTAATTACCTTTGTTTTTGAAATGTCACTGAGAAATATGCAAACTGAGTAAGGTTCAGAAAGAATTAGCTCTTACGTGTAGAGTTAACCATGGATGCCAGTGAAATACCTTTAAAAGTGGCATAAAATCCTTGAGTGGATTATAACACTCCGTGTTTTAATATGCCCAGCAGTTTATGTCTTCCAAGTTGTTTCCCTGTGGCCCCTGACACTCTGTCTTAGGGTGCAGCTATTTTTACATGCTCTCTGCCTTTTCCTGAAGCCTTTCCACTGTTACCTGCTTTCATAGGTACCACTGACTTTCCCCCATTCTTCAGTCACCTCCAGTGTTCCCCTTTGGAGACTAGAAGCACTGGACTTTCCCAAATGATGGGGCCCTCTGACACTCTGCACACGTCCCCAAGTCCACCCTAACTGCTACCACCACTCTGTACATCTCCAGATCCAGATCGATGGCGTGCCTCATTTTCCTGACTCTCCTCTTCCTTCTCCGAGGGTAGCTCTCTCACACAGAAAGGCATTGACCATCATCATCGCCAAGAGCAGCTCCTATTGTAAACTGCTGGGTGCCAAAATACCTCCATCTGGTTTAGAGAGACTGAGATTCCCATCCTCACTCTCTCTAAACATAATTTTCAATACTTTCACAATCCCCAATCATTGGGCTTATTCTTCTATTTCACAAGTCTTTCTGGTTTCAAAACTGTCCCAGCAGAAAGAAAGAAGTTGCTGATAAAGAACCATAAAAATAGCTCCTATGTTGATGAAGAAGGAGAGGAACTACTTAATCCCTGAAGCAGGGTATTAATGGATTTGCCGTCCTCTCCCATATCTCATAGTTTGGGTACAACCTCTGCATGTACGCTGAAGGTGCCAGCTTGTAACAAGTTTCTTCTTTAAACGTATACTGTAATGCATCTTGCCAGTGTCTCAAACACATTCCTTTCTCAGCCTGTGCATCAATCACCCACTTGCTCTTTTGGCTGATAATTCATTCACAGCTGCTGCTTTCTAGAGCTAATGCCACTCAGTTAAATGGAATCCATCTGTATGGAGTGTGCACCACTCCACAGCCTGCCCGGGCCCACCGAGGCACAACTTTCTGGCACAAAGTTATAAGAAGGCAGTCACCTGGCATCAGGTAAGGCCCACTTGGCGGTGAGAGTGATGCTCTAGACCTCCTCCATAGGACCAGACAGAAGCCAATCTCCTGCAGAAAGCAAATGGTTAATTATCATTTTCCTTGTCCTATCCTGCATCTCTCAAAGAAGCATCCCATCCCCTCAAAAAAAAAGGGAAAAAAAAAAGGAACAAAAAGTATTGTCTATGTCTCTGTTTCTAGAGTATTTGAACTAAGGCAAAAGTATTTTTTTAATTTATTTATTTTATTTTATTTTTTGAGCTGGAGATTGAACTCGGGGCCTTATGCTTGCAAGGCAAGCACTCTAACCGCTGAGCTAAATCCCCAGCCCAAGGCAAAAGTATTTTAATATCTACTGCAACACTCTCATTGTTTTCACTTTCCAAAAAGTCTTTGACAATTCTTTTATATATCCTCCTTTCATTTTTAGTCAGTTTATTAAGATCTATAAAAATATCCTCTGCAATGTTAAATGGGAACTCTTTAGAGTTAATGTATTACATGTGAAACTTGTCATTTTTATATATTGAGCATGAACCATATCATCTTACATATCCTTCAATAGAGTTTATCAGTAGAAAGAAATAGAGATAAAGAAAAATACATTTCTCTTTTTGCGGTCGATAACATAGGAAATTAAAATGAAATGTGACATTAAGAATTTCTGGAATGTAAGATGACATGCATATAATTTCAATTATATATGTAATACTGATCGAGATAAAAATCTCAAGTAATCAAGATAATATTTTCTTCAAATAATTTAAAATCAATACATTGAATCCAAAAAGAATTGTAAGCCAGGTACACTATTTGGTCAACAAACATTAATTAGACACTTACAAAAAAATAAAACTATGTGCACTATCTGTATCCATTCAAAATTGAACCAGAGATCCTCACAAGTGGAATGGAGCAATTAATTAAGTGATTAGCTTATTATTTAAAAGATAAAATGATTCAAAAGGAAAAATCAAATTATCACTCACAAAGGAATTGTGATACACATTATGACAATTTAAGAAGTTCAAGATTGTTAATCTAAAACCGATATTAAAAAATCAAATACTATCCATCAGACAAAGGTCTAACATCTAGAATATACAAAGAACTCAAAAAAATTAAACTTCCCAAATTTAAAGACCCAATCCAAAAATGGGCAACTGAAATGAATAAACATTTCTCAGACGAAGAAATAAAAATGGCAAATAAATATATGAAGAAATGTTCAACATCACTAGTCATTCGAGAGATGCAAATCAAAACAACGTTAAGATTCC
>PVJO010013196.1:0-52680 GCA_004026905.1 Hystrix cristata
GATTGCTCAGGTTGATTTGAGACTTTCACCTTAACAAAATGATACATTTATTATTGGAATAAAGTTCTTTCTAGGCTCCTGAAGGGCTTCAGGCACTGTTAATGACTACACTGTATAGAGACTTTGAAGATTTTTCCACTTGGGTCTTCATTTGAGGTTTTATATTTCCCCAGAGACAAGACACAGGAGAAGCTGCCTCCAATGCCATGATCCTAACTGGGGCACAGAGGGTCTCCTTCCTGCTCTTTCTCCTGAGCTGGATGACCTAAAACAAAGGTCTCTGAAGAAGCTCTTCTCTCCAGCCACCTTGGCCCTTGTTTTTTCTTTTTAATTTCCTTTGAAAATAGCCCCTTTCTGAAGATGACTCTTCCGGAAATAGATGCAGAGGAGGAGGCAGTGGAACTGGGTGATATCACACTCCATGTCTATCTCTTCCTTCCCTTCGTTGCTCCCTATTGCTCTTTCTTCCCTCTCTCTGCCTGCTATTCTTGGCTACATCCAAGGCAGGACTACTTTGCATTTCTATGGCTTATCTGCCCCTAAGTAGTATTCAGTTCTTTCCCTTTCTCACCTGTGAGTGTCTTTCTTTGTACTCCCTGATCAACTTTCTTCGACACAGTTGACCCACAAAGGTGTCTCAGGTTATTCCACAGCTGAGCCAAAATGCAAGGGGAGTTGTGTGGCTCTTTGAGTGAAATCCTTGATTGTATGGGGTGAAAGGGAAGACTGAGGGGGCAGCAGAGGCCCCACAGTTTCCTGGCAGAGAGTTTCTGTTTCCTGGCAGATAGTTCACATATCAAGCCAGCTTGGGCATGCCAGGCAGTGCAGAGGGCTGTCTGTAGACATAATACCCTGCCCATGCCCAGGTCCCCTTCCTTGATTGGTTTTGTTTGAAGAAAGATTACTACCTGAAAGGACAGAAATGTGAAGAATAGGAATTAAAGAGCACATGAAAATCAGAACTGCTAATATGAAGGACACAAGGTCATTGTGGGGATAGAGAGAACGGCGGCCAGTGTCAACTGGATGTGGGAGGTAAAGATGGGAACAAAGGATGGGAGCAACAAGTAAGGCCCATAATCAGAGAGCCAGAGCAGGACAGAATGAGATTCAAGTCCTGAGCTAAGGTCAAGGCAGCCAATCGGGATCCCACGCTAGAGTCCCTCCTTCACCTCAGGTCTGGCATGTGCAGTTGGGACAAAGGGTGAGGCCTTAGGAATTGAAAGAACTTTTCTTCCCCCTAGTTTCCCACACATTCCTTTTGTCCAGGTATTGTGGGAAGAGCAGACACCTCTAGCCAGTGTGCAGCTCAGAGGTGACCTTGCACCTTTACTGGTAGAATCTCTGCCAGGGAGCCTCAAGCAGGCAGACTGAACTTGGGGTACTGGAGGGAGTAGGAAAGTTAAAGTGTCTGGTCAGTGTATTATTTTTGCCCAAGTTTATTACTTCTTTATCATTTAAAGATTTTGTCTCATTTTTTTATGTTCTATCATTTTTTATGTTCTTATAATCTATTGTATTAGTCATCTTTCCATCACTGTGACAAAATACTTGAGAATAAGAACTTTAAAGAGGAAAGTTTAATTTGGCTCACACTGTCAGAGATTTCAGTCTCTGGTCAGCTTGCTGCACTATTTTTAGGCCTGTGGCAAAGGCCAAACATCCTGGGGGAAGGCCATGGAAGAAAGGTGCTCAAATTATGGCAGCCAGAAAGCAGAGAGCAAAAGAACCAGACAGAACGGAGCTCAGGACCAAACATAGATCCTAAAGTCATGTCCCCATGATCTACTTTCTTCGACCAGGCCCCACCTCCTGTTTCCATCACCTCCCAATAGTGCATGAAATTGCAGTTTCATCTCTGGATGAATCTAGTAGAGTTAGAAACAAAAGAGCTGAGTGAGCCCCTCCTTTCCCCAAAAGCTCAACTATGAACATAAACGTTTTAAGTATTATTCAGGCTTCCACCTTCTTAGAGGAAGCTCAAAACATAAACAACATGTTAAGGATTATCTAGGCTTCCATCTTCTTAAAGGAGGAAGGAAACATAATAACAAAAAGCCTAAGTGACACCCTGCTCTAGGGGGCAGGATTCTGATGACAGTGAGAGACTCAGTGGGAGGCACCTTGAAGTCAGAGGTGGCTGCCCTTTAAATTCAAAGAGCACCATTCACTTTTTGCTCTTCACTCATGTGCGCCTTCCGGCCCTTTTGCCTTTGGCCCCTGCCCTTTTCCCTTTCCCTCTCACCGGTTTCTACCTTCCCAGAGATTTCCAATAAACCCAGCAACCTACTACCTACTATGGAGTGTACACTTGGAATTCTTTCCTCGTTGTACACAAGAACCCGGGCTATTTCTGGCCCACTCCACTGTAACAAATCCACTCAATGAAGTTAGAGCCCTCGTGATCCAATCACTTTCCCCAAAAAACCCTTCTGCAAGGAATCCTTCAACGGTAACCTTTTGGGGAAATATATTGGGTCCCAAACATAACATCTATCTTTTAGGAAAGTCACAGGCTTCAAACAGCTGTAAAATCAGAATTATTGGGGAACAGAACACTCATTTCATGTGAGCGTGTATTGAGTGCCTACTATGTGTATGCCACACACAGTAGGCCTGGTTGCGTTGGGGAAGCAGCAGCGAAAGACTGCAGATTCTGCTTTGCTGCTGGATACGCGAACACCTCGTGACTGGGATTCCCGTCCCGCTGATCGTGTTGACTAGTGGGCACTCAGTAAACATTAGCTGAATTGAGATGGTTGCTGTTGAACGCTGGGGACCCTGACAATTTGTTTTAATGCACCCTGATTGGTCAATTTTCTCAGAAATCTGAACACAACTGTGATCAGTCCTCAGCAGTGATAATGTAGCATTTTCACCTAAATGGCAGAACAGTGAGGAGTAGAAAGGGCAGGAGAGAAGAAAAGGACAAAAAAAATGGGAGGCAATGGAGAGAAAAAGAAGAGGTTATTAAGGCTGAGGCAGGATGATTACAAGTCCAAGGGCAGCCTAGGTAAGTTAGCGAGACCTGCCCCCAAATGCAAAGGGCTAAGAGTGTAACTCAGCGGTAGAATGGCTGCCCAGTGTATGTGAATGAGGCTCTGGGTTCAATCTCTAGAACAGAAAAAAAAATATTTGAGCAATAGCAACTCACTCCCCCGTTGAGACGAGGCACTCCAGCAACAAGGAACATAAAACGGAAGTGTGAGCCAAGGGACAGAAAGTTGTTATCAACCACTCTTCGATGTACAGCAAACTTTCCTGAACTCCAGTTGCCTCTTGCCTTTGTGGTGTTGGTAACTGCAAAACATCTTTGCTAAGTATCTCTGAGGGTATAAAGTAGGACACAGATACAATGTTACTAAAAAATTGCAAGAGGCTGTTGTTCCAGCTGAAGTTTCTGCCCAGGCCCCAGTCAACCCCAAAACCAAAATGGAGTCACCAAGCTAAAAGTAAGTGATGTATCTCAACTTGTATAAAACTCTAGGCTAGAAAGAACACAGGCAGATTTCCCAGCAGGCTAGTTTTGACTGGTGTTACATGAACTCCTTCCTGTTTGAATCCTTACACTAAAAGCAATCTGGGAGAACTTTATATTAACCAATCCGTTACTTTCCTATTTCTCTCACTATCCCTGCCTTACAAAGCCAGTAACTTCGATTATTTTTTTGGGGGGGTGCTGGGGATTGAAGTCAGGGCCTTGCACTTGCTAGGTAAGTACTCTACCACTTGAGCTAAATCTCCAACCCCCCTCACCAGTAACTTTGAAATGGACAGCCTGCTTTTTGTTTTCTGTTCCTGCTTTCTTTTTTTTTAATTTTTTTTTTATTATTTTTACCAAGAACATGCATTGGTACATTGTATACATAATGATCATAATCAACATGGTTATTTTGTACCTGTACATGATACATCTTGGTTCTCCCCCTTCCCCCCTTCCCCTCCCCTCCCTTCCATTCACCCACCCCAGTTCCTGCTTTCTTTAGCCCTTTTCTGTCTGTAAACCCAGCCTCCTTTGCTTCACTCATTGGAACACTTTTATTTTTTGGAAAGAAGTATTGCACAATTCTAGACTCAAAACCAAAGCCAACTAAGATGGCTGAACCAAATCGCTGTAATTTTGCCCTTTGACAACAATTTTTTCCTTATTTAAAAAAAAGTCAGTGAAAATATTCCAAGCATGTGAGCGATTAGCAGGAATCCAGAAAGATCTGAATGCGGCAGTTTGGCCGTGTGTAGTTTCACAGGACACATATTTAGGTCAATGGACTCTATTGTTGTGCACCTGCAACCCTTACTTGGGATTTTGGAAGAAGTCCAGCTTGTGAAGTCACTCAGGTGGGTGTGAAGGGAGGATGAACTGAAGGAGGCAAAGATGGAGTCATCACCTCTGCCCCAACCTCCCCTACCACTCGCCTCGCAGCTGCCCCTCAGGCTTCCTGGGCAGCAAACAATGCTTGTCCCCCTGCAGCCTGAGCTGACGGAGGGTTGGGATAAGGACAGAGTGAGTCAATGCATGCTACCTTCTGAGTGGTTTGGAGAGCTGTGTCACTATCTCCTCTATTCTCTCTAGAAAAATCACAGAAGATGCTGACTCACTGTCTGGAGTAGGTCCTTGGGGTTGTTTCTTCAGGGGTGGTGACGAGAGGTACAGAGACAGTAGTGGTCTCTCTTGCAGCATTCTTGGAGACCAGTTTGCTCTTTGCAGGCTTTTGTGACTCAGACTATCAGCAGAAGAAGAAAACCCAAATGATAGGGTTGCAGAAGTCCTGGCACAGGACTCCCTGGTAGTGATGGAGTGAATGGGAAGCTCTTGCTTTTTCAGGGATGAATTTTTTCATATACAAAATGGGGTTACACATAATCCCACCTAGCTCAGGAGAACGAATGGAAAGTTATATAAAAAGGTGTGGAAATCCTGGAAATGGGTCTCCCTGGTGCCCCTTGACTTACAGAGGCTTTGGGCTGGATGTGAGTCGCAGCCGGTTCTTTCTGCTGTTTGTCCCGGCACCATGGTGATTAACGCCCTCCCTGCGCCCTGGGACCCCCCGGCTCTGCAGGAACAAACGTCACCGAAGCGCCTTGAAAGAATTCCTCGTCTTCCTGCTCCCTGAGCCTTCTTCTCCAGGGCAGCCACACACAATGGCGTTTTGCAATTTATTTTCATTTTGCTGAAGGGAGCCTTCCCTCTGCTTCCTGGCTCGGCCTCCACGGCCTGGCCGTGTTAGTCTTGGATGCACGGGGCTGTTTCGGCCTCCGAGCTGGCACGGCCTTGTTATGGCAGCTGGAGGACGACAGCACACCTGTGGGTGTGCTGGGCTGGGCCTGGGAGGTGCCGGGCAAGGGTCCTAATTGCTCGAGGGTGACACAACCTCGCCAGCATGACTTCATCCATTTCCTTTCTTCAGGCTCTCTGAGCGCCGGGACAAGCTGAGGGTGTTTGTGCAGCTGTCCCGGCCCCCGCGGGAACAGCCTGTCTTACCTGTGGACGGCCCCTTCTGGCCTCCAGGTGGACGTCTGTACCGGAGTTCACTCTACTTTCCTGTATCTGGCTCACAGAACATTCACGCTGCAGTCTTTTCTTGTGAATGTTTGCAAAAGGTGCTATTTTAAACAAGAAAACTTAAAAACAGATGGACTGTGGTTTCCAGACATCACATCTCCGAGAACATGATAGAAACCAGAAGTCGACCCATCCAAGTCTCTGGGACAAGATTTGACATTTCTGAAACTGGAGAGGCTCTCACTGAAGATGGAAGTGCCCTCCCTGCCAGCTGGGCGGGAGCCATAGCTTCCTGCTAGAAGCGTGCTCCCTCCTGCTGCTCTTGTCACTCTAGCCAGAGGACTTGGGACGAGGCTGACTAAGCCTCATGTGCTGTCTGCTGCACGGAAGACGCTGACCCGCTGTCTAGAGTGTGTCCTCAGGGCTTGTTTTTCCAGGGGTGGTGACAGGAGGCGCAGAGTCAGCAGTGGTCTCTGTCCCGGCCCTTTTGGAGCCCAGGCCCTTCTTTGGAATTGGGGGCTCAGCTGACTGGGATACAGACGCCTGTCTTTGTGCACAGCGGCCCTTCTCAGGGCTGAGCCTGTATCCCCAGCCCCATCACCGCCCTTTGGGGAAAAGGGTGACACGGTCCCAGCGGGCGGATCAGCTAAACGTGGTCCCAGGTAACATGGCGACACAGAACCGGGGACAAAACCCAAGAGACACCACTCTGCTTCCTCAACACATCTGAGCAAGAGATATGGGTAGGAAGTGAGTCTCATGACCACGAGAAAAAGTGTTTGGAGAAAACATAATGGATATTAGTCATAGACCATTTTCATCAGGAGGAAAACTTTTCATAAAAGCACAGGGTTGCCCAGGGCCCAGCTTGTCTAGAACCACTTGGGAGTGCTCTCTTCTTGTGGAAAGCATCAAGCCTTCTGGAATGTGGGCCCCTGGCATGGTGTTCCCCAAAGTGTGTCCCAGGAACACCAATCCTGGAAATCATTTTTAGGACAAAAGGGTTCCATGGTCAAGTAAAATTGAAAAACACTACATTCTATGTATTCAGATTCACAATATCCAGTAAAGACTCTGAATATATGTTGAAGAATTTTTTAAACTCAGTTTAATCCCCTGTTTCTGTGTTTGTCGGTTTTGTGTTACTGCAATGAAATACCCAAGGCAGTGAGAAAAAGTGGTCTATTTAGCTCACGAGCGTGGATGTTCACAGGCATGGCCACTGTGTATTGGCTCATTTCTCAGCAGCATCACATCATGGTGCCCATGAACGGTAGGAGCAAGCAAGAGATAACATCGTGAATTAGGAGTGGTGAGAAAGGGAAGCTGTGTGGGGCCAGGCCTGTTCCTTTCACAGCAGCCTTGTCAGGAGAACTACCGTGGGGTCACACCGGAAATCCCTCTCACCCCCAGTGACCTCACACTCCCACTGAGCCCTGTGCCTCTGCAAGGTTCCATCACCTCCCACCAGTACCACCCATGGGACCAAGCTTTAAATCACAGTGCACCCTGAGGGGACACAGTACATATTCAAACCATTGCAGTTTTCCAAATGTGTTTGATAGTATCATGTTGATTTTGCAAAATATCTGGGCAGCACAATCCAAGGAAAGGTGCTTTCACGGAGGATATTATACCACAACTCCAACTGCCACGCTGGGAAGTTTCTATTTTTCAGGGATCTTGACCTTGATTCATTTCAATGGGTAAGTGGTTCATTCACTCAGAGCTGAGTTTTCTGGCTTCTCTTGCATTCTACAAATTTAATGTTACAGAAGCCTTAAGAAGGATGGGAGGAGATGGTGCATGGAATTGTTACTTTTAAAGTTAACTTTCTCATATCGGTGGTAAAAACTTCTGGGCCATAAAAATATTTTAGTCATGCTCTGAGACTAGAAGGTTAATACCATTCAACAGTTTTCCAGCAGGAGCTGGTATTCTAGAAAGGCTACTTAGAAAATTTGGATGGAGAGAAGGCTTTGAACATCTGTCAGTCGGAGGCCTTCTTTTCTGTTTCTCCCCACAGTAACACAGGCTGGTGCATGTATCAGACACTTGATTCCACATCTACCAAAGAGACTCCATAGAGTTTAATTTTATATATAATCTTGGAACATATTGAGTGTGCAGTTTCATTCTGGATCATTCTAGACTTATTTTTGACGTCTTGTATTTTGGATGGACAAAAATTTATGACCTGATGTTTGGAAATACTTAGTCAGGGCCCAGAGCCCCTCTCGGCGTGTCAGCCCTGATTTCATTCATCAAGATATCCTTCTTTTCCATGTCATCTTCTTTGGACACTGCTCCTGCTAGTATAAATCCTAGTGTTCTTGCTTGTCCTGGTAGTCTTTCGACCACCTGTCACATGACCACTTTAAACTCTCTTGCTCTGTGGGTTTTCTCCAGGCAAAATTTTGGTGTTTCGTGTTCACCCGTAACCCAGGCAGGATTCCAAGCCAGCTCCAAACCTCTGATCCAATATCCTGTCCCCTGTAGCACCACTTGAGATTGGTTCCCAGTTCAGTCTTAGTATTAGCTAAGATGTCCCCATCACCTGTTCCACAGTATGAAATGTAGGCTAACCCATCGTTGTCCTCCCCTAACCCACTAGCCTATTTAATATCTGGTATAGATTTGCTTTCAAAGTGGATCCAGGTGAAAGGGGAATGCAGAAGGCCACGCTGAGTTCTACTGTTGCTTCAGTTTCTCAGTCTGGTTAAATTTACCGTGTGAAAAAATATTCCCTCCAGAGCCATCTCTGCTGACCCTTCTGTGACACCTCTGGGACTCGCTGGCAAATCAATGGTGCCTGGGGTCAAAGGAGTTCTGACTTCAAAGGGAAATACTCGGTGTTAGTGCATTCGCTGACCTGGTTCCCTCTCTTGTTACTTTTGATTGATTCTTATATAAAGAAGAGACAGAATGGACCCAGTCCCCCATGTCACCCTCAACACATGCTTGTAATTACAGTGTAATTACTCACCCTGTGGTGAGTGCATGCTTGACTCCTGCATCTTTGTTCCACCTCCTTCTAGAAGGCAGGTACTATTACCTAGTACAGTACTGTGCGACTCAAAATAGGCCAGTAAAAGCCACTCACTGAATCTGCACTTACATGATGAAAGAGAAACATTAACTCTGTTAACTATTTTGTCTACACAATGTCAATTACTTGACTGATTTTTTTTTCCCTTGAAACTTCCAGGTGATCTGTAGAGTAGAGATCCAGTCTGAATACGCAGGAATTAATCTGTGAATGAGAGTTGTCCCTGTGTTCATTTCTTGGATGATATTTTTACAAAACAACATTCTTGCAGAGTGCAGAAATGTCTCTAAACATTACTCTCTGAGGGCTGAGCTGGGATGGGCTTAGGTGGTGCTTAAAAGCAATCACCCAAAAGGAACTCTGCAGAAACCACAAAATAATGTGCAAGGCACATAGAAAAGCAGTTGCTTCAGATGTGCCCTCGACACTTGCACACATTTACACGGCTGGGGGAGTTTTGTTTCCTCCATGATGAGCTCCATATGTCCCTGTTTGATTTTCTTTTGCACAGGCCACTTTGTTCCCTGGACCCATCCTCCATTTGTTTGCCCTGTTTTCCCTGCAGATCACACATGTGCACTGGCTATCTGGAGGGCACCTGGAGAAACAAACAGAAACTCACCCAGAAATAACATGGCAAAGGCGAAGCAAGGGGAAGCAAGCTGCAGAGCAGTGCCAGGGACACCAAAGGGGATTTCTTCATTTCTGAAAGCCGTTGATTGATCTGTGGCTCTAAAAGTCTTAATTCAGAAACGAACAGGAAATGTAACCCTGACATTCACACCTTCTTGTGAAAAATCTTTTCTCCTGGCCATATACTTTCAACTTCAACATTGCTACAGGCCGGGAGAGTGTGAGCAAGATTTTACAATCATTGGGTAATCATCCACCTGGTTTTTGTAACAATATCTGGCCCTGGACATTGTGTAAGACCTTAGACAACTCTTTCAACCTGGGAAGAGGCTACTTGAAAAATAGCTAAAATACAGTGCTAACTGGAGCGACCTAGAAGTGAATTCTGACTCACCTTTTGGTGGTAGTTGTAGTCCAGAAGTATATTGCAATGGTGCTTCCCTGGGTGTGAGAGCTCATTGTGAGTTTTGGTGCTGAAAAAGTGGCTTTGGATGCACAGACTATGATAGCAATTACCTTTTTTTTTTTTTTTAAAGTGATGCTTATTATGTGCCGAATATATAGTCTGGTATAATTTAAGACCTAAACTCATGAGGAAATTACTATTATTAACATCCTTATGTACCTGCAAGGAAACTGGGGCTTAGGGAGATGGAGTGAACCGTCCCTGGTGATTCAGCTGTGAGGGTACAGAGCTGCCATTAGACCCTAGGCCAAGCTTGACCCAAAGCTCCCTGTCTGAAGCCCTCAGCCAAACTGGAGTCTAGAAATTAACAGACAGAGGCTGGGAACTGGGCCATCCTAGGGTCTTTGCTCTGAATTGGGGTGAAGAAAAAGCCAGGGGGTTAGGCTCTCCATTACTGGGGTTGGCTCCCAGTTTGTTTTGTTTGGGTAGGACCTAGATGAATTACTGTGGTTGATAATGGCCGTGATTTCTGACAGGCTCTGAACAAATCTTACAGGGTTGTAGTGATCGAATGAAGAATGTTTGCAAATACCAAGTGCCCATAAAATAACAGTTTTCACACGGAGTTGTTTCCATGTATAAAACTAGATGCTAGAAAATTTCAAAACAAAGCAGGTGCTAGAAATATACTAGAAATTTTACAGTGGTGATTTACCATTTTCCTTGCCTTTCACTCTTCTCCCAAATCATTTCTGCTCGAGGTGGGAATTAATCTTCACGTTATTTAGAGCTCAGTTTACTGAGTTCTTTTTTTTTCAAACAAGAATAACATTCTTCATATATGAAAATCACAATTTCTACAAAGGCAGTTTCCTTCTAGGTATTTGTGGGGTTAATGCCAAGTATTCATGGGGCAATGGTAACTATAACAATAATTTCCACTTATTTAATTTTTTTATGTGCTAAATTATTTTACATGCATTTTCAATTAACTCTAAAGCAATTCAATAATTATTATTTTACCTTCTTTAAATATTAAGAATGATACACACTTTCTCTAAGCAAACAATGTCTGTTTTTTGGCTGGTCATAAATTCCTGATTCATACTCCAAATCTATGGGTACCTTGACACCTTCCTTCTTTCTTTTGTAAGAAGCATTGTATTTCCTGGCACCCCAGGCACAGTATCTCCTAACCACGAGAGGTCTCCTAATTTCTCAGCTATCAACATGTGGTATCAGTCTTTGTATTTGGTTGTCCTCAGACTCCCTCTCTCTGTTCTCCACAAAACGGTTCCAGGAATATCCCTCCCTCCACACTTCCTGACCACTGGGACTGCCTGTGCACAAACTCTGACATTCAAAAGCATGTCCCAAACAGGAGGCAGGAAAAGCCACAGGATATCATGACATATTTTTAGAGATCCAGTTGTACTCCAAGATTTAGCTGATGGAAGTGAAGTCACTTTAACTAGTCATTTAAAATTTGAAGAATTTTGTAGCAAAACGTTCTATAGAGTAGAAGGCAACGTTTACACGTATTTGTAAAATAAGACAATCTTGGAGTAGAAAGTATTCCCAGACACCAAGGATACATGTGTACCTCTAGCAGGTCCTTTAGGTGAAAACAATGAAAAGTTCTGGATTATGCTGTGGATTAGCACATGTTTGCTGTAGCTGCTGCAGGGTAGAGTGTGTCTCTCAGCCCTGCCTGATAGGAGTTGCCAAAGTTATAAATGGTTTACATGTTGTGGTGGACAATGAATGAAAAGTGAGTCTGTGAGCATCTGTATTAGTTTGCTAGGACTGTCATAACAAAATACCACAGACTGTTGGCCTGAACAGCAGATACCTAGGTGGTGGGAGTCCAAGCCCGGGGCTTGGGAGGTTTAGCTCCCTGAGGACTCTCTTCTTCCCTTGCAGTGAGTTGCCTTCTTGCCGGTCCTCACATGGTCTTTGCTCTGGGCATGAATGCCTGGTCAGCGTTTCCTCCTCTTATAAGAACACCAATCCAACTGGATTAGGACCCACGCTGCCGGCTGCATTTTACCTTGATCACCTCTTTCAAGGACCTGTTTCTAAGTGTAGTCACACTCTAGGGTACTGGGGGCTCATGCTTCAACCTATGAATGCGGGAAAGCAAGTCAGTGCCTAACAGCTTCTAAGGCAGCTTTGCCAACGAGGTGACACTTTGTCTGGGCCCCAAATGCTAGGCACTCACTCGCTGCTCACCTAGCAAGGTGAGGCTGGCGCAGGGGTCAAGCGGGAGTGATTGTATACAGCAGGAGCAGGGCAACTGTGAGATGCAAGGCAGCACCAAGGGGGAGGAGGCTCAAAAGCCAAGACGGAATGGAAATGGGAGGACGCAGGGTTGGAATTGAGGACAGGATCAAACAGGGCAGAGCACTGAATGCCACGCTAGAGATGCTGGACAGACAGGGAGAGAGGCCTTGGGGAAGACAGTGACACAGTCAGATCTCATTTAGAAGAATGATCCTGGAAACTCTACCGAGCATGCATTGTCAAGAGCAAGGCCAGTGACAGGAAACCTGTCAGAGCAAGCTAGGAGGGAGCCAGGAAAGAGAAGAGCCTCGGGATGTTCAACCTTGGTTCCCTTCCTTGGTAGCTGGTGTCCATTTCCTTCATTTGCACAGAATACTAGCTGATGTTCTTGCAAACTTAATTTGTGCCAAGAAGCGGTCATGATCTCATTTATTCATTTCAGAAATTATCACTCCATTTTACAGACAGAAAAATAGAGACACATTAAAATTAAATAGCTCCTCTGCAGTAATAGAACTATTGATAGTAGAGCCGAGATGCAAACTCAGGTGATTGTCTCTAGAACTCACACTCTTAACCACCACCTCACAATATCTTTATTGAGCAACCCATAACCATCTTCCCAGAATCCCTGAAGCCTTGAGCCCATCTTTCTTTCTTACTTATTTCTAGAAAAGGCACCTATTCCAGAGGATCCCTGAATTGTCGTTTTTTTTTTTTAACATATATTATTAGAATGATTAAACATGGGTTTGATCCTGTCTGGCCCCCTTTGAATTCTCTCACAATATACTCACCATCAATTATTGTGTATTGAATGTCCTCAAAATGCTGAACTCTGGAGGTGAAAGGTAGACAGGAAGTGATTTCTGTCTTAAGAGGCTCCTGGTCCAGACTGTTGGGTGCATAGAAAGAAACCAGCTACACTACAGTGGGAACGAGAAACAACTGTGGAATTATGAAAGCCATAGGAAGAAAGAGAAAGTCTTTTCTAAAGGGATTGCCATCACGTTTTCAAAGATGCCATGACAGAGAGACCACAGCAGAAGTGAGAGTATAATCTTTATGGAACTTATCCCTGGGAAGACACGGCTACAATGTGTGGATGAGGTACATAGAAATGCGGAAAGGATGTAGCCACATGGCAGAGTGGAGAGAGGACTGAGTCCATCCTGTCACTCGCTGATGACCTCCTGTGTGGCCGGCAGTCAGTGGATGAGCGTCAAACCGGACCTGCTTCAGCCCTTCACTCCCACATTTCTCACGCTGTGGTGAACAGCACCTGTTCCTAGTCCTCGGCCCCTGCTTGGAAGACAGAAACCTTTGAACAGACTTAGAGCCTGTTAGTGAGTCTTTTCGGCTCTATATTCAGTGTAAAATATCATTGGAGACCCCTCAAGCCCTCCTCACAGAATAGGCACAGCTCTCTCATGTGGTCTTCTTGCTCTTGAGAGGCTAAGCACACAAAGGCAAGTCACTGCTCTCCTCTTCTGAAAGACAATCGTCTTTATGTCATGAAGACCATAAGAGCCTGTTGTTCCAATATTTTATTTAGAATCTTCCATCATTACCATTGTCACCAAAAAGCACCACTTGAGGGCTTAATTTCTGGGAATATTATGCTCATCATTGACCAGAAAACATCTCCTTCCTCTTTGTGTTTACAAGCAGAGGGAGGAAAACTGAGGCAGAGGGACGCCAAAAGCAAATGTAGACACAACAAAATAACAGACACTGGACAAACATAGAGATAAGAGCAAACATTGACTTTGCATAAAAGTCAAGAGGGTGCTGCATGCCGCCACATTTGACAGAGAACTTTGTTCCCATCCACAGAGAGCTGTCAGTTGTCCCCACCTCCTGGATTCTGCAGACTGGGAGTCCCACAGGAAAAGCGTGGTGTGATCTGGGACTGGGACATGCCACTTCAGAAAGGTTAGCAGGACACAGGGCTTCCGGTGCCTTTGTTAGGAAGTTGAGAGAAAGGGCAGATAGGTAAGGAGAGTGTTGGCTTTACTTCTACTAAAAGGGTGGCTCTTTACGAGGCAGGGGGCTGGAGCTGTCACTTTGCAAACTCCCTGCAGACCACAGGTCCACCCAAGGGCATCTTAACATACACCTTCTGTGCCGGAGACAGAGTTAATTTTTGACTTCACTTTCCCCACTGCTCTGCTTTGGTGGGAAGGGATGATTGGGAATAACTGATTCACACATCCCCAGAGAGAGAAGGAGGTACAAAGAAAAGCCTGACTCAGGCAAATATTCAGATGTCCACAAAGAAAAACATGCAGATATTTGGAAATATCTAGAGTCTGTTGACTGGATCCAGTTTTAATTCTCACGCGAGTACCTTTTGTGCCTAGCACACTAGGCGTGTATTTAGTGTCAGGAAGACATGGCCAGAGACAAGTGTGTTTGTGAGTGTGCATGTGTCCATACATGTGACTATATGTGTGTGTCCATAGGCACATGAATGTATTTGTATGCATGAAGTTGAGTGTGAGTGAATGATTTGTGGATGTGAATTTGCCTGTGAGGGTATGTTTGTGTGAGTGCGGGAGTTTGTGTGTTTGTATTAGTGTATGAGAGAGTATGTGCACATGTGAGTTTGTGAATGAGTGTAGATGGTGCATAGGACTGTTGTGTATGTATGAGTTTTTGTGTGGGCAATGTGGTTGTAGTGAAAATATCACACTGTGATAGAGCATAGGCATGTGTGAGAGAGTGTCTGTGTGTGTTTCTGTGTGTGTGTGTGTGTGTGCGTGTGTCTGAAAGCTCTTGGACAACAGGAATCTGGGTTCCAGCTGGTGACATGAATAGCATTTCATGAAATTGCTTCTGACTCACAAGCACTCTAAAACCAGCAAAAATTAATACAAAATAATTGAGCTATTATTTTGATTTTAATTGAGCAGAAATGTGGGATTTTGTTGTTGTTGTTAGTTTCCAGAAAGAGGTTGTTAGGGGAGAAGGGATTCATCTGAAGGTTTTGTGAACACAGTAGAGGCCCTGCCTCCGTCCTGACTTGGTGTGACCTTTTCCTTCCTTGCCTTCCTTCCTGGGCTGTGGCAGGCTGTTTGTCAGCTGCAGTCATGACCAATTTCTCTCAGACCCCCAGGTTACAGAGCAATCTGCCTGACCTCATTGTGGTTTTCATACCACGGCATGGGCGTCTAATGGAAACCACACCAGGCTGGGAGTAAGAAGTACTCACGTGAGCCTGGGAAGGTCAAGGAAGCTGTCAGAGTCTTAATCTTCAGCCTGGCCCACCTGAGATCAGTGTTATTGCCTTTCTGCCTCAGGAAAGATGAGTGAGGGTGGGAGGATGTTAATGAATGCAATAGCCCTGTTCCTTGGTGGTACCTTTTGATCCTGAGCAATGAAGTCAAAGGGCTCTGAAAGCCAGGCCTATAGGGAATAGGATGTGGGGTCTATCTTGAATTTTCTTAGATTTTCGTGTCTCTCTGCACTGTAGCTACCGACAAAGAAAGAAAGGAAAGAAATATCCTCTCTTTATTGATGCCTTCATTTCTCAATTTAAAATAAATCTTTATGGTCCACTGTCTCTATGTAAAATCTGAGTTTTACAAATCCTTGAACTCTCTTTTTGTGCATCGGGCTCCTAAGTCAACTTTCTGCCCTCCTGCAGGGACCAACTTGCCTACCCAAGGTTCCACTCGGCCCACTTCCATACCCTTCCCATGAGCAAGCTAGCTGCTGTGCCTTCCATAGGATGAGGATGGCACCAGCATCCCCATGCTGCTGGATCCTCTAGCATCCACCCTAAGGGCTCACCAGTTTCCTCCCTGGAGGGGAAAGTGAGCGCAAGATCTCAGTCAGATCCGGGTAGTCAGAAATTCCATTGTGGATGCCAATACAGATTTCCTTTCTCCAAAGGGTACACACTGTGGGCATAGATAATCTCTTTGGACACTTAAGCCAAAGAAATAAAAGTCAAAGATAAAAGCTGTCCTCTCACACCTGAATCTCATATCACTTTCTGGTTCTTTCTCTGTATTTCAACCCTATGGATCCTGCCACAGTGGCTTTCACTTTATACCAATCGTCTACAACCTTTTTGGCACCAGGGATCAGTTTTGTGGAAGACAATTTTTCACTGGATGGGGAAGGTGGAGTGGGGTGGTTTTGGATGACTCAAGAGCATTACATTTATTGTGCATTTAATTTCTATTACAATTACATCATCATATATAATGAAATAATTATATGATTCACCATAATGCAGAATCAGTGGGGGCCTTGAGCTTATTGTTTTGCAACTAGATGGTCCCATCTGGGGTGACAGGAGACAGTGACACCCAAAGTGTGTTGCTTGGGTCCAGTCTACTCTGTAATTACCTTTTGGTTGTTGTCACTGCAGAAAACCGTGTTTCACAAAGACAGGATGATGGAAATGGAAGGAGGATTTTTGGTGCCTTTTGAGGCAATTTCAGGATATTCTGATTGGACTTTAGAATAAATAGAGATTTGAAATTGTCTCCGTCATCCTTCTAAGGCCACCATCATTTGTGATTTCAAACAGTTGATGCTCTTCTAGTATGGACAGAGTCGATTCATGTTCTTATTCACAAATAGATTGAAGATCCAGTCCCTCAAATCTGGGGTCTTCTGTGTTTGGGAAGTAGTGCTGAAACTCTTGAAAGCCGAAACAGGTGATCATGCACCAGCTGGGAGAAAAAAGGCCCTGGATTCTTCTCCTTCAAAGTCTTTGTTAATCTTAAAAGTAAGTCAAAAATCCCAGTGTTCACTCATTGTTCCAGTAACTCTACTTTGGCTTTGACTACAGCCACTTTATCTGATGACTTGAAGGTAGTTGTTGTTCAAGCAGATTTTGCAGCCCATTCTGTGTCACTGAAATGTGCCTCCAATGGTGACTGTTTTCTCAGAGAAATTTCTAGAGCAGCTCTTCTAACTCAAACACTGGCCAGTGACCTACCTTTAAGAAAACCATCTCACTTCTATGAAGTGAAGAAGACAAGTACGCTCTTACCCACCTCCTCACAGAGCTATGTGAACAGATGCATGTTAAGGGCATGTACTTCAATGTGGTTGATAATTTTAATCACATCCTGCAAAACGTCAATAAGTTTAGGTGATATGTGTTGGCTAGATAGCACTTTTCTATTGATGACGCTGTGCATACACTCATATTCCCATTGACCTCTTTAACTTGCATAGTGAAACCAGAAAGCTGACCAGTCATGGCAGCCACTCCATCTGGGCATCTACTGACACGAAATGACCAATTCTGTTTCCCTGGTGTGTAATCATTCAAAGACTTAAATAGCTCTGCAGCTTTGGTGTTGGTTTGGCAACAAAAGCCTATGTAACATAGCCTCTTGCACATCCTCCTGACAAATCACACAGAAACAAGCACTGTTACCTGTTGTCAACATCACTAGACTCACCCACCTGGGTTGTGTACCACATTGACTCATGAATCCCTCCTAACAGTTGCACCTCAATATTCTCTGCTGTTTCATCAGTGCATCTAGTTACAGTGCTAACTAGAAAGAGGAACACCTTTTGAACCACAGCCTCTCCTAAAAGTTTACAACAAATGTCCTTAGTGCCAGGTGGGACAACTCTTCCCCAACAATAAAGGGTTTCTTAGCTTTGGCAAAGTGATTAGCCATTAAGAATTACGCTCTCAGTTAAAACACATTTGAGGAAGTGGTAGCTTTCAATAACTTCTTCTTTTCCTCACGTTCATGGTTTTTTTTGGTGGGGGGACTTCAAAAACTCGTTTTTAAATTCAGGGTGTTGTTCTCCATGTGGTGAAGCAGTTTTGAAGGTCTGATGGCTGTGTTAGACAGCCATTTGTCACATATTATTTAAAGTGGGCTCGAAGAATGTGAATCACTCATTGTAATGAACCTCTAATTTAAGTAGGACTCTTGGTATTTTCTTTTAAAAGTATCTTTCTTTTGGTTGGCAGTCTTAGAGTCTTTTAAAGCTGTCTTGACAGTAGGTCTTTCCCCCTTTTAAGATAAGCCCTCCTAAAAAAAAAAAAAGATAAGCCCTCCAGGGATGTTTGTTTGTTACTCATTTGGGCTAGGGTTAGCTTTTGGCTTACCAAAACTGACTGAGACAAGTGCACAGTGAGGGAAAGAGGCATGGGTAGATGCGATAAATAAAGTAACATGTGTTTTAAAATAAGTGTCATATTCTGAGTTAAAATCTGCCACCAGACACAGCTGTACAACTGAAGTATGTCAACTTACTTGCCACTATTAAGTCTCCCATCAGCTACGGCTTGCTTGTCACTTTCCACTCACCGATAGGATTTTGATGAGTCTGCAAGCAATTGACTTATTATGGTTTCTGTGCAGTCAAAACTCTCTTCTAATGCTAAACTGTATTTGGAGCTGCTCCTCAGTGCTAGCAGCACTGCCTCAGCTCCACCTCCGATCATCAGGCATTAGAGTCTCATAAGGAGCATGCAACCTAGGTCCCTCCCTAGAGCTCCCCTGTGGGTTCATGCTCTGATGAAAATCTAATGCTGTTACTGCTCTGATAGGAGGTGGAGCTCGGGAAGTAATGAAAACAATGAGGAGCAGCTGTAAATACAGAAGAAGCTTCAATTACTTGCCTGCTACTCACCTCCTGCTGAATGGCCTGGTTCCTAAGAGGGGTTGGGAATCCCTGCTCTGTGCAGTGGCTATGCCAGATCACATGGTTGTAGCAGTCAGTGGGCTCAGCACTGGAGGAAGCAGGTGGCAAATGAGACATATGACCCCACCCTTGTGGCCTTGCGGTAGAACAGGGGGAGAAGACATTAAACTACAGCAAAACATGATGTGCTGCAAAAGGATGTATGCACACAGCTTTGCATACACAACACAGGGATTCAAGCTACTCCAGGCTCAGGAAAACCGTCCTTGGTGAGATGGCTTTAAGCTGAAATTTGGAGAGTTTGGAGACAAGCTCCATAAGAACCATCCCCAGAAAGATGCCTGGCATAGAAACTGTTCCCTAAATATTTTTTTAAAGAAAAAGAAATGAACCAACAAGGATGGTTCTGTGGAGAACACTTCAGGGAGAGGGAGTATCACGCCTTGTGGTCATGTGACCTGTTTGAGGCAGCACCAGATATCCTCATGGCTGCATTTGAGAAACTGAGGGGCGAACCCTTAGGAGGTAAAGCTGGAGAAGAAGACAGGGACCCAGCTGCAGTCCCCTCAAAGCTTGCAAGGGGTTTAGGCCTATTCTGGGGTCGTGAGAGTCAATGAAAGCCGCAAAATGCCATGATGTTCACAGGTGTGCTGTGCACACGAAACCAGTGCTTCCCAAGTGCTGATGTGCAGTGAAGTCACTTGGGCATCTTGCTGAAAGGCGGATTCTGATTCAGTAGGTGGAGCCTAGAATTCTGTGCCGGCTCCCAGGGGACCAATACTACTGGCTCCAGGGCCTACACTGTAACCGACATGAAAACCGTTTCACAAAGATTGACTTTCTGGTCCACAGCACAGAAGCACATAGCCCTTGATGATGGTGCATCTGTGAAATTCTGTTGCTAACATTGGTGCAGAGGATAATTAATTTTTGGAAATGGAATGTATCTTAAATCTAAGGCACAAAGTATAAGGAAGCAGTACATCTGGATGGGCTGGTCACCTGCCTATGACACCCCAGGTTAGCAGTGGCAGTAGTGGGTCTGGACCCCAGGTTTTCTGAATATCAGCTCGGGCTTCTTTCCATTGTACTAAAATCTCTCTCCTTTTCACATGCCCTTTTCCCTACTGCGTCCATCAGGATATGGGTGGAGGCTGGCTGTGCCTAGAAACAGGCATTTGGCCCATACTGAAGAGGATTCTGGACACCATCCGAGCCCTAGAGATTAACTGCAGTGCTCTGTGGCCTTGGAGCAAGGCCAAGCTAGAAGGTTTCCCAAGCCTGGATTAGCCACAGCCTGAGATGTGCTCATGGTAACTGTATGATGGTCTTTCTTTTCTGGAGTTTAAAGAGCTCTGCTGGTTTGTCGAGCAGGTGATGCCTTCTTGGTGACCAGGGTGAATAACCCATGCTCCTAGTTAGTACTGTAGGTTCTAGGAAAACCTGTAGCAGTACCCAGGGAACCACCTGTGTACAATCATAGAAGGTACTACAGAAAATTCCACAACTAAAATGTCTACTAAAATTACCTTTTACTTGCATGTCATTGTTGCCCACAACCCCACCATTGGTTATTCAGTCTTTGGTTTAAGCACTGCCTCATTTTGTATTGCTTCCTGCATAAAATCCAAGAAGGTAAGTTATTAAGTTACCAACAGCCATCAGTTCTTCCCCCAACAAGAGAAGATGTTCTGGCTAAAGAAGGCCTGCAGAGTGGGGATGAGGAATAGCTCAGGCAGAGACAGGAGAGCCATGGGACACTACAGACCAAACTGTTCCCTTCACCATTTTGCCCAAAGACAACTGTGATCTTGACCTCCAGATGCTTCCTATTTTTTATGGCTCCGAATCAAAGTTGGTGGTGATGTAAGGGACTGTAGTAACACGAAGCTTTCAGATTCAGGGTGAAGTTTACAGTAAAGATGAGTAATACCTGAAGCTTGCCTGTGCCTCTCCATCCCACAGACAACCATGTGAGTGGCTTTAAGGGAGGGGCAGGGCTGAGTTTAAGGTCAAGGATGAAAGGAATAGGGTTTGGAACAAAAATGAACAGTGCCCTTTGTTAAAATAATACCTGTCACAGTCCTTTGAAATGGTGCCCTCCTGCTCTCAAAGCACTGCTGCACATTCATCTTAGCAGCTATCCTATCAGGAAGGAAGGCAAACATTCTACCTTTGATGTAAAAGTCACCAAGTAACTTGTTTAAAATGCACATTTCTCCACACTGGAGATTCTTGTGCAATGCGTTTGCGGTGTGGCCTTGAACATGAATTTTCAAAATTATGTAGGAATGGGTGGGCCAACCTTTGGGAAAGGCCAATCCCTTCACATTAGAGTCGGTAAGTTACACAGATTGCAGATTGTGATGCTTGAGGGTGGAAACTGAGCCCCACTTACATCAGTGTCTTCCCCAATGCATAGCATGGCGCTTTGCTCATATGTGTTCTCAATAAATGATAACAGAAGCTTACTGGTCAGGGAAAGACATCTGAGCAGGTCTCTTAAAGGAGACAAGGTCAAAGGCATGGACATGAGTCTTTCCAGGGACTGTGAAAAGTCCTCTTATTGCCTTATAGAATAGACATTGGGAATTATTAGAGATATGATTACAAAAATAAATTAAGATCATATTGTGGAGGTCCTTGAACTGAGGGATTGCACAGTTCAGAAGCAGCGGGGAAATGCTTAGCAGCCACATCTACGTGTGTTGGGAGTGCAAGGTAGGCAAATCCGGTGTCAGCCGGGACTTACTTCCACACTACAAAACCGTCTTCTTCATGCCAGAACAAAGCATTTTGGGAGGCTTTTGTGTGAGCAGGCTCAAAACAATTCCCGAAGCCTTGACGTTTCCTAAGCTGTAATCTGCAACCACCTCCTGGGGAAGGGACTCTTTAATCCCACCCAAAGGGTTCTGAGTCCCAAATCTGTATTTCCAGCCTCCATCTTCGAGTTCGTGATCCCAAGTGTTGCCCGAAATCCCTCCCTAGATGCGCAATAGGTGCCTCAGGTCCCACGCATGGCAATGCAGACCCAGGCTTGGTGCCAGCCCTCTTTCTGTCTCTCCAGTCCCGGTCTCTAGTATTTGCCACTCACCGAGGTCTGAGACCAAAGTCGTGTTTGACTCACCTTTCACTCTAGTGCGTCTGAACAGAGAGCCTTGGGGATCCCGGTTCTCAGATAGCGCCCCTTGCTTACTGCTGGGAAGTGAGAAATGCAAAGGATAATTTGTTTTCACATTTCCGTGCTCATGATTTCTCCCAACTCAGCCAGCTACAATCATCTATATCCAAAGTGACGGTGGAGAAGGATTTTATTATAACAGAAGAATGGAGGGAAGGGGCTCAGTTTTTATGATGAGACTACCAAAATAGGACTTCTGAGTGCTAAATAAGATTAGTCTTCAAAGAAGGGCTTCATTGAGAGAATTTCTTGTGCTCCTTAAAATATTGCCAACATACCGGAGCTTGGCCTTTTGGAGATAAATATTGATTTTTTGTTTTACTGTGGTAATAATGACAAATAAAATTATATATATTAAGGCATACAGATTGATCTTTTCACACACATATACATTGTGAAAGGATCACAATAAGCAAGTTAATTTAACACTGTTCATGGCATCCTTCAGTTACCAGAGAGGACTTCAGAGTTACTCCCTTAGTGACTCTGCAGTTTACAGGTCAGCGTTACTGACAATAGTCACCATGGGGTGCACTGAGTTTCCAGAACATCTTATGCACAACTGAAATGTCACACCCGTTGATAAACACCTCCGCATTTCCCTCCCTTCAGTCCCAGGGAATCGCCGTTCAACTCCCTGCTTCTATGAGTTTGACTATTTTCCATCCTACACACAAGTGAGACAATGCAGTATTTTTCTGTGTCTGGCCTATTTCACATAGCTTAATGTTTTCCAGGTTCTTCGATACTGTTGCAAATGGCAGGATTTCCCTTTTAAATGCTGAGTAAAATTCCTCTTCTGGATATAGATCCAAAGGAAATGAGATGAGGATTTTTTTTTTTTTTTTTTTTTTTTGGTGCTGGTGATTTAACTCAGGGCTTTGCGCCTGCGAGGCAAGTGGTCTGTTACGTGAATTAAATCCCCAACCCTGAGATGAGGATTTTAAGAGATACCTGCATGCGCTTGTTCACTGAAGCACTATTTATAATAGTGAAGATGTGGAAACAATCTAAATGTCTCTCAACAAAGGACTGGCTAAAGAAAGTACAATACACCTAAAAAATACTGCATTTACTATAACTGAAGTCCAAAGGGTCTCAGAATTCGTGTCCTAGAGGAAGACCTAATCCCATGAGACAGGAACCAACACTGTGGTCCAGTAAGGAGTGAAGTGAGGAACAGACCCAAGACCCACGTGTCCTCATGTCTCCCACCTGGCTCCCCAGAGGCCAGCGGCCGTAAGGGGCTCAGGGAGATGGGCAGTGCCTATGTGGCCCTTGGAGCCCTAGGTGGAGGTGGCTGTACCAGGTGGCCCGCGGCTGTGAGGAACCACAGTGGTTCTGCTCCAGTGGGACATTCAGTGATTCAGAAATCCCTGAATGCCATGAGGGATGAGGTGCTATCATCTGAATGTGGTCCTTCATCACCAAAACTGCTTTTGAGGCTTGGTTACCAATGTGACAGTGCCGAGAGGTGACGGGGGCCTTTAAGGGGTGTCTGGGGATCATGTAGATTTTACCCTTAAGGACAAATCCGTGTTTTTCTCATGGGAATGGTTTGGCTATCAAGGGCGTTCAACTCCCTTGTTCTAACTCTCACATGTGTTCCTGCCTGTGGTGTCCTTGTCAGATGCACCTACCAGATCTTGCCTTTTCTTGCTTCCAGAGCCATGAGTTAAATAAGCCTCTTTTCTTTGTAAATTATCTAGTCTTGGGTGTTCTATGATAGTAACAGGAAATGTGCTAAGACACAGGGTCAGAAAAAGGGTGGAAAGCTGGATGATGTGCATGCAATCAAGAGGGCTCAGCAGAAGCTGTGGACTCATGGACTGATCCTCCAGGGAACTCCTGGGCTCTGGCTGAGTCAGGTGAGCAGAACAGATCACGTGGCAAATGGCAGCCAAGTGCCCAGGGACCTGGTAGGTAAGGAACGCTACTGGGCACTAAACAAGCCCAGAACCCGCAAGAGACCTGCAAGTGCTAACCCAGAGGCATCGCATCCATCACGTACACCTAGAGCCCTCCGTAGGAGAGGGAGACCAAAGGATAGGAAACTGGGAAAGTCGCACCTTCACCTGGAAGACTGAATTACCCCACTGAAACTGCTAGAACCAGAGAGAACCAAAGCATCCTTAATTATAACCATAAAAGGAATGAAGAACTGATGCATACTACGGCCGAAAAAGCCTTGAAAACATGCTAAGTCGAAGAAGCCAGTTATTAAAAACCGTGCATGAAAAGGCAAGTTTACAGAGACTGAAAATAGGCTGGGGGTTGGAGGGACAAGGGGAAGGGGGTGTGTGACTCTTGATGGGTGAGGGGTTCGGGTGAGGAAATGTTCTCAGATCAATGGCGGAGGTGGTAATTCACAATTCTGTGGCTACATTGGAAAGTACTGAGCTGTACACACCTTAAATAGGTGATTTTATGATATGTGAATTATATCTCAACAAAGCAATTACTTTAAAATGCCTTAGTTGGCAGTTTGAGTGTTTTCCTCATCCTGTTCAGATGGGTGAGAACTCGTGCGGGGGACAAAGTCAAGATCGCCACACATGGACCTTCCTCCCGTTCTCAAGGGGCTGCGGCTTTCTCTTCAGTTTCTCACATTTTTGGTTGGATAGTCACGATAACTAGGAGAAACATCCTTTTGAAATCCGTTTGTTTACAGTGATACTACCGAGGAGGGTTCTATTATTTATGTTATACACGTCATTGTGGTGAGGTCTCTCAGGAGCTTGTTTTGGCTTTATAATCGATGATCGCTGATTTCCCAAACAACTAGGTTACTTTCATCTTCTAGGCATTGTGATGTGTGGAAAAGATTGTTTCCTGTTGATGTTGATTGCTGGAAAGCTGAGAGCCAAATCTGTGATCCCTGCCTTGTCATTACACACACACACACAGACACACACACACACACGCACGCGTGCAGTCATTTAGTGTGCTGATCTCATTCCTGCCTCCGTTTTGACCCCATCCTACCTTGTTTTTATGTTGTTTTCTGTTTCTAATTTTTCAAAACAAAGTCTTGCTCTATTTTATATAAATTTACATAAGAATTCTTGTTTTTTGAACGAATAAGAGATAAATCAAACCTCCAGAACAGCTCTTGAGTCTCCCCTTCCCCTTCCCTCGCGTCTTCCTGTGTCCTGCGTGGCTTGTTGTCACAGGCTCTTCGGTGTTCTTTCCAGACTCCTGTCTCATGCCTCAACACGCTCATCCTCCACACTTCAGCTAAAACAGATCTTTAAAAAATCACCACCATTTAAAACCCCTAACCCACCCTAAGGTGACCCCTGCTTGCTTTTGAAACAGTCCAAGTTTCTTTGGTGGACACATGTGCCTCTTCAGCACCTGACATGGCCTCTCTCCTCCCTCAGCTCCACCAAGGTCCTTTGGGTCCTCTGAGCTTTCTCTTGGCTTTTATACTCACTTCCTCTCTGTCATGCTCTTTCTGATGAAATCTCGCTTGTCCAGATGCAGCCCCTGGGGACCCTGCTTGGATTGTGCTCAGAGGACTCCAAGGAGTTGCCTCCACTTCGGATGATTACTCAGGCCTGTCAACCCCTGTCAGCGGTGACTCCCTGGAGCAGGGACATTGCTGTATTCTGCATCATTCCTTAGCAGTATGTTTGGGTTTTACTAATGATTGTTGAATTAATTCTAGTATGTTAGAGTTGGCAGCTTATAAATAATATTATCTTTTCTTCTTTCTCTACTACATTTAGAACAATGGACACCAGGCCCGAAATCAAACACAGGAAGAGATAATTATATCCTCTTCACTGCTGATAAACTTAGACAGTACAGTATAAATGAGTGGCCAATCTGGGTTTTCTGCAACTTGGTCCAATACCACATGTCAGAATGTGTCAGGTGGGGACGCTGTACATTTGTAGAGTACATATGCTTGTCTGGAATCACTATCGCTTTCCTTGAGGAAGAAGCATGGCTCCAGAATTCACTTGCAAGGTGGACCTGGGGCTGCCACAGGTGCAGCAGTGGAAGTTGGAGCTGGGAAGAATATAGCTGCTCTGAAGACAGACGGAGCCCTGAGAGACAGAGTGCCACACAAGGAATCTCATTATTCCCAATTTACCCATCAGGTATGTTGCTCTTCCACAAAATGAGGGGAGAGAGAGGAGTGGCAGCCGTCTTCTCAATACTTTCATAGATTGCACTTCCTACTTTATGGGCCAAGATGGTAGAACTAAGAAAAAAAGCAAATACGTTAGACAGAGTCTCATAAGAAATGCAAAGCATTTCTTGCTGAGCTGAGCAAAAAGAATATTGGCATTACTACTGATCCCACTGGGTGGTAAACGGAATAACGGTTATGTTAAAAAATAGTCTTTGTTGGTTAGAAGTGCACACTGAGATATTTATCCGTGAAATAATATAACTTGCAATTTAAAATACTTCAAATAAAACAAACAAATGAACAGACACTTACAAAGAGACAATAAGGTATAAGGGGAGGGGTAGAAAACAGTGAAATGATTGGTTGTGTTGACAGGTTTTGAAGTGGGTGAAGAGAGCTAATGAGAGGCTCCTTATACTATTCCCTTCAGCGTTCTGTATGTTTGAGTTTTCCGTAAGAAAATTCTCCGTAAAGGGATATGGGGTAGTTTAGGGACTCTAGGAGGTAAGACAGTCAGGAATAACATCCCAGATCATCCAGAGATAGAAGGCAAGACTGCTACCCAGTGCTTACATCAGTCACACTAGCCAGAGGGGACAAGGCCAATGGCCTCTAGAGCCGCTATCATGGCTGAGTTCTGAAACCAGACACAGCGGTCCTCCGCCCTCTTGCAGCTAGGCGGATGTAGCGCAGTCTGTCTTCTTCACAACGGGGGCATGAGTACTGTATTTAGTTGGCTGAGTCTGGGTGCTGGCGGCCTAGCTGCATGCCCTGGGCTGGGACAAGATGTCTGGCAGGGAGTGGGCTCCGCTTCAGATGGTAATGAATTCCTCCCCACACGGGATTCAGGTCACGTTGTAAAAGGACGGTAAATATATACCGCAAGGAAGAAATGGTTCTCTCAACACTCTGAAGTATGTTAAAGTTTTATTAAGCTTCACTGTGACTTACAGCTATTTGCTCTTGTGTAGCTTCTTGGAGTTTGCAAGTGTTTTCACATATATTCTTATCTAATTTTAATATTCTGCTGTTTATAGTTTACAAGGTATTCTCATAAGTATCCCTCAGCATTGCTTTATGAGTCAGGCTATCTCCATAGCACAGATGAACAAATTATAGAAGAGAGGGGAAGTGACTCACCCAAGTTCCCAGATCTTTCAGCAGTGGCCTCGAACTCCAAACCCGGAGACTCCCGCTGGGACCAGTGTCACTTTCCCTGTGATGCCACCAGACTAACAATGATTTCCAGCCAGTTTCAGCACTCGTTCTTCTTTATCTCAGTCCACTCTGGACTAAAATATCATTGATTTTTATCTTCCTTTGGGGATTTTCTCCACAGCTTCTCTCTATTGTTTGTGAATTGTTTTAGACAGACACAAATCTCTAAGCAGTTAATATGTAGTTGCAAACAGGATGCAAACTTATGTCCTAGGACTCAGCTTCACAGGCTACTCAGTTCAAATGAGTTGTGGAGGTGCTGGGAGCTCCAAGAGAAGGGTGGTGAGTTAATGGTCAAAGAATGTGAAGTATGAAATGGGCTTAAAGTCAATTAGGCCTGGAAAGCGAATCGGTGATGCAGTTCACTGTTGAACCCCAAATGTTAAAAAAAAAAAAGAAAAAGACAAAAACCCAGCCAAGATGATTGCTGGAGACTGGCTGCAGCCTTCCCAAGAAGTGTTGATACGGGGCACCTGGACAAGACCTGCAGAGCCGCCAAGTGCCAGGGAGGAGTAGCCACTCTGAATGCAAAAAACTGGCCTCAGCACATTCCAAGGGTTAAAGTGGGGGAAAGTGTGATTCTATGTCAGAAAAAGGCCCAGGCCCAGCAAGCCCTCCCCTGCTGCTTAATACAGGAAATATCTCCCAAACATCTACGCTAATCCTCCACCAATACAATGAGAAATGAGCACCGCTGGCAGCCAAGGAGTTATTAAGCCAGGACAAAAAAATATCCCGCCCATAGCAACAGAGCCAAAGATAACAGCAGGGAATAGCTGAGCTGCAAAGAAATGGCAGATCCAAAACATTCAATCCTGGGAGCCCCCAAAGCAAATGATGTGTGAGAAAGAGAAAGGGCTTGTTTTCACTCAAGAAGCTCGGAATCGTGTTGCAGACTTCAGGACTTAGGGAATAGCCCTGGTCAAGATGAGCTCGGTTCACGAACTGGAGTCCCAGGCTGTGGACAGCGTGGGCAGGGCTGAACCTGGGTGGCACCTGAAGCCTTCTGAAGCAGTCATTGGTCTGCCCTGAAACACGCTCAGGCGACAGAAGAATCCCCAGTGCTCTCCTTGTTAGCAACACAAAGATTCTTGAACATGGTGCTTAGGGAAAGACTTCACACACAGAGGGAGCTTTTCCCGTAAACATTTCTCCGGAATGCTCCCTTTCTTGTCCAAGTGTTTGCTCTCCCAGTGTTTTCCCATGTTCTCTGTTTATGTAGGAAACATGAAGAGCTAGGCACGTAAATGCTCACCTGTCCCTGCTAGCTCCTGGTTGCCGCCAGCCCAGAGGAGCAGTTCCATTTGTTACTGAATAAGGATGGTGAGTTCTTGCTCCGGCTTCTGCGCGTGGCCACAGCAGCCGGTGAGAAGGGAGCCGGAGCCTAGACAGAGGCGAAAGCTGAACCTGAAAAAATGTTCTATAACTATTGCTACTTAAAAAAACACTTATTTTACATGTTCTTTGCAACAAACTTGTTTGATGGTCATAGAATTTTGCCACCACGAGGACTTTAGAAATATACACATTTATTTCATGGAAGGGAAAGCGAGGCCAGGAGTATGCGAGGTTACCTTCTGGCCTCCTCTCCTCATTCTTCATCACGCCAGACCCCACCTTGACCTGGAAAATACCCAAACCAGATGTTTTATTTTAGGATTCTTCTGGGAAGAAATAGAATACATGCCCTGTCTTGGCAAATGGTCCCAATGTGATCCGCCTCACTGGCCCATGACAAAATTATCCAAGTTCCTTTAATTCATACTTTCAAGGTTTCTTATCTTATTAATTTTAGTTAAAAGTATAAGTCAATGTAATTCCAGGTCAAAATGAAAAGTCTCCTGGCAACACTAATGCCAAATCACCCCCTCCCATTCCCATGTAAGCATGCCCTACCTGGTTACTCCACTTTTCCTCTTCCTTGGAATGATGACAAAAACCACAGGCCAAAGAGCAGAAAGCAGTATTGATTGGGATGGGTTGATGATCACAAATGACTCCTGCCAAACAACTTGACTATCCTTGCTGCTCTCCAAACGGAGACCGAACTGAGCTGCTTGGGCCCCACGTGAAGGCCACCCCAGGTCTTCCTATTGCCAGTGACGATGAAGAACGTGGGTTGGAGTCAGATGGTTCTCAATCATGAACAAATTATGTGTCAGGCCTCAGTTTCCTCATCTGTCAAACAGGAGTCAAACAGTGCCTACGTAAGGGTAACCAAGGATAAATGAAAATCTAACGAGGTAATCTATTCAATGAGTTTGAGAAGATTGGTAGGCAGTAAGGGCTAGCTATCATTCCTTTGATTATTGAACTAAAAATTAAACAGAAAATGGGGAAATTAAATTTCTTCCAGCGGCCTCCCAGTCTGTTCTTATCTTTATGAATGTTGGCTTATCTCCACATTTCAAATTATTAGAGATAATTTTACAAACTTTAGTCAGTGGCTGTCCCTCCGACTCTGATTCAGTCTCATGTGTATGGGAAGTGATCGGCTAGGTATGTTGCAAGTATTTCTTTTCCTTTCCCATGTGCTATGAACTCCAGATTTCTCTGCTGATCAAAGCATGGAAAATTTCTTGATCATTACGTCTAAGTTTAGCAGAGAACTCCAGGAATATTTTCAAAAGGAACACACACATTCAAACACACAAACACAGACACATGTAGAAATGGTTGGGGGAAAGCCGTTCACATTTCTTAGATTACATCACCTATTATTAGAAAGTACCGGGTCCTTACCTTTTATCCTTGATATGACCTGGGTAAATGCCAAAGCCTTACAACCCACGACAGGTTTGGGTTGGTCCAGCTGCAAGTCAGGTAAGAATTCCATCCTGCCGGGAGCCTTCCCACATCCTTGTCTCCCACAGCGAGGCTCTGGTCTGTCTCCTCTGGACCGGCCTGCCAAGCCTACCTTCTTCTGGCCCTTAACCTCTCTCCTGGCATTTTGCGTAGTTCCAGATTCTACCTCTGCTCTTCATCCATTCCTCTCTGCCTGTTTTATTCCTGTGCAGTTTTTGTTTGGCTGAGGCACGTACACCAGCCCTAAATGAGAGCTGGCTCTACCCTTCTCTAAGGCCCCTGGTCTTCATCCATCAACCTAACATGGCAGTTGGGTCCAGCCTCTGTGACAGCCGCATCTTTCACTAGGGTCCGCCTGCCTTCTAGCCTCTCCTTTCAAGCCTTGGGCTTCCGGAAGGACCACCCTTTGGGGGTCTTGTTTCTTGTGGTCTAACTTCTTGTGAGCTAATTCTCTGGGAGCTGATTCACCAAACAGAAATGATTGACAGCTCTTTTGGTCAATCACTGATCAAGACTCTCTTGCTGCAGTTTTTCAGCACTACCCCCTTTCCTCAAATTCCCTTTGTTGACTCATTCCTCTAGAGGATGTAAGGATCTTCTGGAATTCTGACATCAGTTTTACAGAATCAAGCATATTATGTATATACTATTTTCCACATCCTGTACATGGAAAAAAATACCATTTTCCAACTAAAGAACCATATTCCTTGTGGCTCGGAGAAACAACCAGTTTAACAAGAGAGGTGATGATTTGCTCCTTCTATGGTTTCTGAGGCAATGCATAAGAAATGTCATTTTCTTAGGCAATCCCCTTCAGTTTTTTTTTTTATTCTAATTCTAATGGGTTCGCTGAAAGAACAGCAGGCAAGTCTCCCAATATTGCTCAGGTCATCGTATATGTAGAAAGCCGTAATTGTATTGTGGCCAAGGTGATGTAGGTATGTTAACCCACAGAGCTCTGCCTTCTCCAAGCCCTACACAGTCACTTAGAGAGATGAGGGAATTATCTCAGCACATCCTTAACATACCCTGCTCAGGCCTGGGGCTGGGGAAGCATCATCCTCTGAAGGAAGTAACTTAGTTTTATACGTACATTGCTGCCCTTCGAACTTTCTCTAGCCAACCCTCTTCCCCAAGTCTAAGAAAAGTCCCAGCAGCTCTTTACTTTCCCAGGTACTTTCAGGCATACCATTGTTCTCCATCAAATTTAAATCAAAATGTGATCTTGCAAGAATTTTTCCCAATTCCAACCTGCCTCAGAAACCTGGCTCAGCAAGGCATCAGGCCAGGCTTTCTTCGTCCTCTTGTTCTACTTTCCTTGCCATCTTACCCCACCGCTGCTGGCTTCCTGAAAGTGAAGAAGGCGAGGTAGCGTGCAGGGCTTACTTGGCTGGGACTGCAGATACTTGGCGTTGGTGCCTTCTGTGCAGCATCATCCCAATGCCAGTTCTCTCTCTTGTGGGCTAGTGGTGAACCTCATAGACTTCCTCATCTCACCCAAGGCTCGAAGACCCTTCAGCCAAGGGGAAACCATTGTGAAAATGGCAAAGCATTCACCAGCTCTTCTGCCTTTCCGTCATGTGTGACATAGTGCCTCTTGGATCTAGGACACCAGACAAAGAAGCCCCTCCAAGATTGTTCCAGGCCCTGGGGCCTCCTGGGACTGTGCTTTTCCCACTTTCAGAGCCCCTCAGTGGACTCACAGTCAATCTTATACAGCCATGTCAAGATGAAAAATATATGGAGGCTGGTCCTCCACAAGACTCAAAAAGAGATTTTTGTTTCTTTAATTTTTCAGGATTAAAACCAAGATTTTAATTTTTTAAGATATGAGCAATACTTACTACTGACAGGCTGCAATTAATAGTCACTGAAGTCCATCATTGAAGAAACATGTTGCTGCTTCTGATGTCACCGTCCAAGTCTGTTTGGAGCCCAGCGACTCTTTTCGTGATGTTTCAGCAGTGCCACGGTGCAGCGAGTGTCTCCTCACATAATACCCTCCTCGGAGTCCACATTAGGCTTTTACGCTCCTTGTGCCCTGGATGCTGCAGCCTGTCTTACAACACATCATCAGAGTCCCCTAAGACTCTTAAATGATTACATTTCAAATGAGAGAATTGTAATGCCTTCCAGGAAAATGTAGATGTTTTTCTTAGACATACTCTGCAAATCCCATGCAATAGACTGAATGATCTGCATGAAGATATTTGGGCGGTCCATTTCCTCAGAGGGCAGACTGCCACATTCCTTACCTATTAGCAAAACTTTCTAGGTGGCATGGAGAGGTGATACCCAGGCTTCTGGTTCCTGATGCCAGGCTTTCCCTGTTAATGCTGCTCACAGCTGCAGGAAGCGTGTGCAACAGGCATCCAGTATCACTGAGGCAGTATAGTGCATTGTAGGAGTGACACTTTTCATCCTCTTGCCGGAGCACCTGACCCAGGACTGTTTTGAAAATGTTACAGAATCAGCTGTCCAATACATAAGGAGGTGGAAAAGACATAAAGTGAAAAATAAAAAACAATAACCACCCCCCCCCCACCCAAACTCACTAACACAAAATCCACCCATCCTTGTCAACCAGAACTGGGGGCGGGAGGGCAAATCCTCTCACTTAATTTTGTACTGAGTGATGTCACCACGGATTGTTCTAGTGGAGGCCATTAAAAGCATTTAGAATGTCATAAAAATGGAGTCATATGATAATCTTCTGAGATTGGCTTCTTTTATTAGCTATAATGTTCTTGAGATTGTTTGAGTTATTGCATGTGTTAGTATAGTTTGTTTCTTCTTATATCTATATAACATTCCATGGTATCAATGTATTACTGTTTGTTTTTCCACTCATATGTTGAAGGACATTGGGGTTAATGGCAATTTTTTGACAATTCTGAATAGAGCTGCTAGAAACATTATTCGTTTTATGTACACGTTTTATGTTACATGATTTTAATTTTTCTAGAAAAGGGTTTCCCAATTATAGCAACACTCTCTTTGTTGAGTGGGTTATCAGTGTATTTTGGGGGGTTTAGCAGCATCTCTGGCTTCTACCCACTAGATGCCAGTAGCATCCTCTCTCCCATTTGTGACAAGGAAAACCATTTCCAGATTGCGGGCAGGGGCACAAAATCACCTCCAGCTAAGATCACTGCTGTATGATAAGTGCCCAGGAGTGGAATTGTTGAGTTGCATGATAAGTATATATACATATAACTTTGTAATAAATTTCTCAGCTGTCTTCCAGAGTGTCATTTTGCACCCCCACCAATAGTGACATTTTCAGTGGCGGCACATCCTTTCCAACACTTGACATTGTCCAGAGTAACTTCTTCTGGATCATCACAATGGACTAGGAGGAAGAAATTCATTTGCTTCTTGGATGTCATGACCTTTATGTATAATTCAGGACTTGGTCCTTGACTACCAATCCCCCAGTATCAGACCACCCTTCCTTTGGAGCTGGGGAGGCCAGGCAGTGTGGATCAACTGCTTGCCAGGACTCTTAGGGTCTTTGTGGAGACCTGACATAGGTCCTTTAGGGTCAGCGTTTTCTCGGAGGTTCCCAGGGGTTCCCTATGGGTTCCCACAGTCTCCTGGAAGGAAAAGATTGAAAATCAGATGAGGGCCAAGGAGACAAAGTGGCACAGCATCTGCTTGATCTTGTCTGAAGAGTCTGATTGTTTCATCATTTCTTTTGAGGGCAATCTGAGGTGCCCATGATGGCGGTAAGGATTTCCTGAACATTGATGCTTCCTTCTCCAGGGCCCTGTGAGCTCATCCCAGTATGCAAGCTTTGCATAAGATTACTCAGAACAAAAAGTCACCTACAGCTGACTACCTTATCAGGAGAGGGCCTGATCCTTCAGGCTCCAGCATTTTAACAGACAGGGTCTTATCCATGGAATGCTCCTCATCAAGTGGGATGAGCTGGGGGTGGGATTATAAGGCTTGGGATCATGATACAAGGCCTTTCTTCGTACAGGAAGAGCTTCGGAAGGATCTCTTCTCCCACAGCCTGGATGTAGGAGTGACTAGAGATGAGAGCAGAACTAGGTGCTGATGCCATTCAGGCGTTTCTTTTCCACATTGCCAGGGCTCAGACCCTGACCCATTTTAGATGCATGGGAGTATGACAGCATCTCTCACTTAGTTTCCTAGTCAAAGTACTTGATCTTCTTCATATCTACTTGTTCAGGATCATCTGATTCAAAATATAAGCATTCTCTCAGTTTGTCCCCTGACACAACAATTGTTTTCCTCCTGCCTTTGTCAGCCAGTTTTCTAGACTCTCCAAGAGTCTCCAGTTGCTTTGCATCCAGAGCCTCTGACTTCAAAGAGGCTCTATACACAATTGTGGGACTTCAGCAAGGGCTACTAATCCTGAGTGGTCTGTGTCCACCCCCTCAAAAGGAGATGCCAGTCCTTGAGAAGAAGGTTTGTTGTGTTTGGTTTCGTATGCACTTTTCCTTCAAATGGGGCTTAATTCAGCAGCTGGTAATGACACTACCTTATGCTGAGTTGGAGCATCTAGAAACCCCAGGCCCTCTTCCAGAGGTTATAATGGAGTAATTTTCACTGTGATGAGTTTGGTGGCGCTGGACACTGTGTTGAGTGACTTGTATTCCTTCTTTGCAAAGAAAACCAGTGTACGGTGAAGCAGCTGTGGAGTGGTAATGTTAGAGGTGAATAGGTTAATGCTCGTATTTGTCAGAAATTGCCACTGCCCTGAGGTTTTCTTCCAAGGCAGTGAAGACGATGTCCTCAGCTGTAGTCTGGTAGAACGGGGATTGACATGACTGAGTGCTACGGTTCAAAGAAAGTAGGCTTCTTTTCTTTTTATCTAGGACCCACCTCCTAAGCATAGCCTTTATTTCATTGAAGAATAGGGATGCATCTTTTTTCTTTTCCGGACATTTCTTGTCTTTGTCAGTGAGCTTGGTACTGCTCCAGGAGCAGACAACAGCCCCTGAGTCACCATCAAGAAGTGAGAGGAGTAATACACTTTTGAGTTCTCCCTAGTCCTTCTGAGTAGCTGTCTGTCATCTCTCTTTTCTTCCTTTCTCATCTTCAAGTAAACTGTCCTCTTTTATTTTAAAATAAAAAAGAACTGAGAGTAAATTCTGGAGCTTTTCCATCTCAATTTGACCAATTATTTCACCAGCTTACTTTGCTTGAGATGTTCTACTGCGAGCAGATGGTGCCTCAGAATAGCGAGCAATCTGCAAGAGAGAAATGTTCATGAACATGGGATGCTTTTCCATTTATCTGTGTCTTCTTTAATTTATTTAATTCATTAAGCTCTCTGTACCTTTTGAGTGATAAATCCAATACATTTATATTTAGAGTAACTATTTATGTGTGAGAAACCAACTATTGCCATTTTGTTATTCTTTTGTCTTGTCTTCTTCATCTGCATACAGTATCTCTACCGTTTTACTGTCCTCCTCATGCTTTGTGTTCTTTCATTCAGAGATTGCTTCTTTATATACTGTGCACCCATTAACACATTTTTATGTTTTAATTTTAATATTAGAGTTAGAATAATTTATATACCACCATTACAGTGTTATATCAATCTATATTTGTCTGTATAAACCTCTTTACTTGTGAGATGTGTGATTTCATATGCTTTTGTGTTGCTGTTTGGTGTTTTTTGCTCTAGTTTGAAGAACTCCTTTAAGTGTTCTTCCTTGTGAAACAAGTCTAATATTTACAAACTTTCTCATTTTTTGTGAGTCTGAGAAATATTTTATTTATTCTTCATATTTAACAGATAATTTTGCTGGGAATTGAAACCCAGCACTTTGCACAGGCTGAGTATGTGTATACCTATAAGCTGAGTAAGTGTCTATCTGTGAGCCAAATATATGTATATATGAGCTGAGTACGTGTCTATCTGTGAGCTAAGTATGTGTCTACCTATGAGTTGAGTACATGTCTACATATGAGCTGAGTTTGTGTATACCTATAAACTGAGTATGTGTATACCTAAGAGCTGAGTATGTGTCTACCTATGAGCTGAGTACATGTATACCCCAGCCTGGAAGAGTATTCTTGGTTGGCAGTTTTTTCTTTTAGTCCTTTGAATGTATTATAACACTCTGTTCTAGTCTGTAAGATTATGGGGTTTCCTTGTTTGTGATGAGTCTCTTTTCTCTTGCTGCTTTCAAAATCCTGTGTCTTTGGCTTTTGCTAATTTGATTTAGTGTCTTTTGGTGTAGTCCTCTTTAGTTGATCCTCTTAAAAGTCCTTTAAGATTCATAAATCTGGATGTCCATATTCTGTTCCAGACTTAGAAAAGTTTTAGCTATTATTTCATTTAATAAACTACCTGTTCTTTGCTCCCTCTCAGGTCCCCGTAAGTGTATGTGTATATTGATTTGCTTGGTGGTGTTCTAAATATCCCACAGTCTTTCTTGATTCTTTTTTATTCTTTCTTTTGTTCCCTTCTGACTGAATAATTTCAAATGACCTGTGTGAGCTCACCACTTCTTTCATCTACTTGATTTAAGTTGCTACTGAGGCTCTCCTTGGCATTTTTATTTCACTCAATATACTCTTCACCTCCATAATTTCTGTGTTTCATGATTTCTTTTGGTTGAAATTTTCATTTTCATGTATCATGTATCAGAAAATCTGATTTTGCTGTCTATTTTCATACTTTTCTATCTTGCTAAATTTATTTAAAATAATTACTTGGAATTCTTTTTTAGGTGACTTGTTGATTTCCATTTCTTTGGAGCTTGTTACTAGAACTGTATTCCTTTGGTTGTATCATATTTCCTTGCTTTGTTTTGTTTTCTGTTTTTTTTATAACATTGTTTAGATGTGTATATATTTGAAGAAGCAGTTACCTCCCCCAGAATGGATAGGATGGCTTTGGTGGAGAAGCATCTCCCTCTTTGTGTGAGTATGAGGGGAATAGCTAATTGGGATATGGCAGCTCTTGTCTGGAGAAGGAACAGTGGCACCTTCTTCTCTTGGGTTGCAGTAGCATAGACTTCAGTCAGCTGTTAGCTAAGGTCAGTATCAATGAGGACTCTGGGAGTCTTGGTAGCTAAGACTGAAGATGTTCCCAATGGTGTTGATGGTGTCTGCCAGGGTCAAGTGTGTGTGTGTGTGTGTGTGTGTGTGTGTGTGTGTGAGAGAGAGAGAGAGAGAGAGTGTGTGTGTGGGTAGTACTGTTGGGGTGGGAGTGAATCTGGCCCTGGGAGAAAGCATAGAGCAGCAGCCAGCAACTCTTCTGGAGGGTCACCGGGCAGTGTGTTCTGGCCATTCTGTGGGCTGAGAGCCACATCGCCAAGGCTGAGGGAGTCTTTGTTCACAAAAGCTGTCTGTCATGGTGGCAGGACCTGGTGCAGTCCTTGGTGGGGAAAGCTGCTGAGGTGTTTCTCTTCTCCTTTGCCCCCCGGTAGGGTGGTCCTGTCTGACGAGATCCCTCTGGACACTGAGCAGTGCTGCATCAAGGTGGAGCGACACAGAAAACAATTCTATTCACAGTTTTTGTGCTCCAGTCTGTTGCTAAAACTTTTTCGATGTACTCCAGAGCTCTCCCAGAAATATTTTAGTCAGTAGATAGTTGATTAGTCATTTGTTCTCTGGGCGAAGGAGTGTTGGAATTTCTTTATCCACTACATTAGTAACATCACTTAACAAATGTTCTCTTTTGACCCATGGATTATTTGGAAGTGTGTTGTTTAATTTCAAAATATTTGGAGTTTTTCCTGTTGTCCTTGTATTACTGATTTCAGTTAATTCCATTATTGTGTGAGGACATTCTTTGTATGATTTCAATCATTTAAACTTTGTTATTTTTTGATTTATGATCCAGAATATGGTCTATTCTGGTGAATAGTCCATGTAAACTTGAAAATAATGAATATTCTGCTGTTATTGGGCGGAGGGTTCTATAAATATCAATTAGATCCAGTAGGCTGGTTGTGTTTCTCAATTCTTATCGGCACATTTTTTTTCATTACTGAGAGAATAGTGTTGGTTTTCCATGACAGTGAACTTACTTCTGCTTTTGTCACCTATTCGGGGTCATTAGCGGTATCATGTTACCAGAATCCAATATTTTAATTAAGATGTTTTAAAGTTGAGAGCTAATTCTTCTTTAGCCAATATTCCTTGGCTTAATTCTTACTTCTAGGTTGACACTTAATAGTGATTCACCACATATCAACTGCTGTACCCCAAACCCTTTCCTCCAAGCTTGGTGAAACTTTCAGCAGAGGATTTTGAATTCCTAGATTCTTAGCTTATTTCTCAGGAATGGGAAATGTTCATTAGTGTTTACTAGGAGATCACACTTTTGTTCATTTCTGCTCTTTCTTGTTTGCTGACTTGTAATTTTTCTGTGCGGATTTTAGCTCTCCAGTACATTTAAGCATATGTTTCTACATTGTTTTTCAGTTGTCTAGTTGATATTCGCTGGTTTCATCTGAATTGCCACTCAGTGAGTATTGAAGGCAGAATTTTTTATTTTGTGATTAAAACGAAATCATTCAGATTCAATCCCTTTCCTAAATAAAAAAGGATAACCTGGTGTGGGATACAGACAAAAGAGTATATGGACATTCTAATGGCCACAACAGCTTTGAGAAAGAAAAACTCCAAGGATTGTTTTTACATTGCTTAATTTCAAGACAATGCAAAGCTACACTAATCATTATAGAGTAGTATTGGGGAAAAAAAGAAAATTAAACTAATGGAAAATACATGAGGGTTCAAAAATAGGCCAATACATATACTGTCAATTGATATTGGAGAAAGGGGCCAAAATAGTATAGTGATGAATGGTTAATGTTTTCAAAAATAGTGCTGGAAAAAATGATCACTTGTGGTAAGCAGAATTTTAAAGATGCTTCTCCAAGATTCTATATTCTGGTTATTCAATCAAACAGTAATATAGTTATTATTGCAAAATAGATTCTCCAGATGTAATTAAGGTTATAGACATTAAGGCAGGGCAATGATCTAAGATTATACACCTAAACCAATTCTAATCACTGGAGAACTTAAAAGCAAAGAAATTTCTCTCACTGGAGTTAGGTGATGTGCTAGACCAAAGCAATAATTGGAGGTCAGGGAAACTCAGAGTGTGCAAAGCCAAAAAGGATTCAACCCACTGTTGCTGGCTTTGAAGAAACCATGATTGAGGACATAAATGTGGCCTCTGGTTACTGTGGGCGACCCCTGCTATAGACTGAATGTTGTGCCCCATACTCTTAAACTCATATGTTGAAATCCTTATTTCAAATGTGATAGCATTAGAAGGTTAGGATTTATAAGTAATTTTATAATTCTATGGTAGCGCTAACCTTTTTATAAGAAATACCTCAGAGACCTCCCTCACCTCTTCTTTTATATGAGGACACAGTGAGAAGATGACTATATGTGAAACAGCAAGCCGATTCCCAGCAGACATCAAGGTTCCAGGTACTTGGATCTTGGACTTCCTAGTCTCCAGAAGGGTGGGAAATAAATTTCTATTGTTTCTAACAGCCTGCGGTATTCCATTATAGTACTCTGCATGGACTAAGGCAATTTCCAACAACCAGTAAGGAGATAGGAATCTAGGAACCCTAGTCCTACAATGACATGGAATAGAATTTTTTTAAGCAAGGTGAATGGTCATGGAAAGAGATGCTTTCCTTGAGGACTCTCTTTGATTTTGGCCCTGTGAAACTAAAGAGTGACTAAACTCTGACTCACAGAAACTATGAGATATGAATAAGTGCTAAAGTTTATTGTAATTTGTCATGGCAGCAATAGAAAATTAATACATCAACCATATGAAGAACTAAACATGGATCCTAGCCTCGTATCATACATAAAAATTAACTCAAAATGCATTATAGATCTTAATGTAAAAGTTAGAACTCATAAACTCCCAAGAAGAAATCACATGACTTTGGAGTTAGGAAAAATTTCTTTAATAAAACATAAAAACCATAAACTGAAAAATCAGTAAATTTATTGGGCCTCATCAGTTGCTTTTCAAAATGATATGAAAAGGTAGGCTGTAGGCAAGGGGAAAATATTTGCTAGCCATATATCCAGTGTAGCTTTAAAACATTTAAACGTCCCTTAGAACTCAATAATTTGAAGCTGAGAGCACATGGGCAAAAGTCTTGAACAGATGCTCCATAAGAATGATGGTAAATAAACATATTAAAAGATACTCAGTATCATTAGAATGGGGGGAAATGCAAAATTCATAATGAAACACACTTGACTATCTAATAGGACAGCTGAGAGCCAGAAGGCTGACCATTCCAGGCACCGGTGAAGTCGGGGAGAGGCTGGAACTAATATATAATTGTTTGGATCCCCGTGATGGTTAATTTTATGCGGCGACTTGGCTGGGCCACAGCGTCAAGATAGTCATGGAAACACTATTCTGAATATTTCTTTAAAAGCCTTTGGATTAAGTTACATTTATGCTGGAAGACTCAGAATCAGGACGATTGTTGTCCATGGTGTGGTTAAATCTTATCCAGTCAGTTGAGGGTCTCATTATCATGAAAGACAGGCCTTCCTCCCCAGAGCAAGAAGGAATTGTACCATCTTCACTGTCCTATTGACCCCAGCACTGCGTCGGAATTTAGCACACAGGGACCTTGAGCACTTCTCCCGTTCACAGGGTAGCACACTGATCCGGTACATGGTGAAGTCATGCTGATGACACCAGCTCTGCTCTTCTTGGTAAAGGGTAGAAAATAAATCAGGCAAAAATTTAAGGGCATTCTACTCCAGTGAAATTTCTAGGCAGTCAATGGTATATGGGGCATGTAGACATATTCCTTCCGAGGTGAGAGGTTAATTTCATCTCACCCCTCCTAAGATAAAAGACAACCAAATATACAAAAAGGCACCAGGTCTGGTGGACCTCTTCGTGTTTTGGAGGTGATATAGCTCTCACCTGGATATGTTACTTCATTCCATTTATTTAGGGACTCAGAAAGTTGCCAGTTTTGAGTAGAGCCCAGAACAAAAGAAGGCGCTACAAGAAGTCCAGATCCTACATGCTTGAGGTGCGAGTGACAGATTAGGGTGCTGTTTGGTGACTTTGGCAGGCACTTACAGGTGAGTCACTACATATGCCCTTAGGAGTTTGTATCAAAGCTCTGTCATCCTCTGTAGATCACTACAGAGAAACTGGCTTTTGCCCTGCTGTTTGGCGTCAGTAGAGACTAAATGTTTAACCACGCTCTACCATGTTACCCTGAGAACTGAGCTTTCCATTGGGAACTTGGTATTACCTGATTGATCAAGCTATAATGTCGAGGCTACACAGAAATATGCCAGTATCAAATGAAAGTGGTACATACAACTGGGCCTTGGCGGACCCTCAAAGTACAGGAGGAAGTAGCCCAAATGCTCATAGCTCCCATTCCTGCTTCTCTCTCTCTTGCCTCTCTTCTTTTTCTTTCCTCTTTTCTTCTCTCCTCCTCCCTTCCCTTCCCTTTCTTTCCCTTCCCTCCTCTCTTCTCCTCTCCTCTTTCTCTTCTTCCCCCTTTCTCTCAGTCTCTCTTTCCCTCTCTTCCTCCTGGATATGGATTTATCTTCCCTGAATACAGTGCTTCTGCCCAAACTACTATCCGTGGACTTACAGGATACCTCATCTTCGTCATGATATCTACACCATACTGCTTCCGATAAAGAAACTCCGTTAAGAGGAAGAAAAAAAAAAGGTGTTACAATGGGCCCCTGCTGTGGAGTTCACTGCTCTTACCACGTTTCCAGCACCCTTGCAGCAGAACTGGATTGAGAACAGCGGAATGACCTTCTGGAGACTCAGTTATGGTGACAGATGACAACGCCTGGCAGGGCTAGGCCTGGGGGAAAGCTGTGTATCTTCTGAATCCGTGTCCAGGACGAAGTGCTCTTCCTTCTGTAGCAAGTATTCGCAGGTCCAGAGATCAAGGGATGGGAGTGGGAGCGGCACCACCCCCACTGGCCCCAGTCACTGTTTGTTTCCCGTTCATGTGACTGCGCTCTGCTGGCCTGATATCTCAGCTCTGGAGGGAGGGATGCTTCCACCATGAGACACAACCATGGTTCTTCTGAACTGGGAGTTCAGACAGCCTCCGGGCCACTTTGGACTCCTCGTTCTTCTGAGTCAACGTGTAAAGAAAGGAGTTACTGCGTTGGCCGGACGACCGATCCTGACTACCGCTGCGCAGTGGAGGGAAAAGGTATGTCTGGAATGTAGGAGGTGCCCGAGGTGTCTCTTAATGTCACCACAGCTGTGATCAAGGTCCAGGGAAAACCACAGCAACACAGTCCAGGTAGGACTATGAATGATTCAGGCCCTTCAGGACTGATGGTGTGTGTCACCCTGCCACATAAAGAACTGGGGCCAGCCGACAGCAAGGGACAGACAGGATGTGTAGTGGAAGAAGGAAGTTACAATATAAGCTCTGATCTCATGGCCAGTTAGAGAAATGAGGATTGTAATTGTCGTGAGTATTATTTCTGAATTTCGTTATGAGTATGTGTGTGTTTTCCTTCTCTCCCTCATCTCCTTATCATGTAACACAAGACGTACTAACTTTATGTTGTAATACCCGAGTATTGCCAACTTTGCATAATAGTATTTAAGTTAAGAATAGTGAGAGGAATAAATAGTGACCGTGGAGTTAATGCGTTTTCCTTTGTATGTAGGACAGTTTACGTTAAATGGAAGTGTGACCTTTCATCTATGTTAGGAGATTAAATACAGTTTAAAGAATTTCATATGGCTACAAGTTAAAAGTTAACAAGAGTGGACTTGTGATGGTTAATATTATGTGGCAACTTAGCTGGGCCATGGTGTCCCTATATTTGGTCAAACATTAGTTTGGATGTTCCTGTAAGTATATTTTTGGGTGATAGTAACATTTAAATTGGTGGATTTTGAGTAAGGCAGATAACTTTCCAAAATTTGGATGTGTCTGACCAAATAAGTTGAAGGTCTGATATTAAGGACTAAATCTTTATGCCATCCCCCCTTTTATATATTGAAACCCAAATCCCAAATGTGATGGTATTGAAAGGTAGAGACTAGGGAAGTAATTAGGTTTGCATAAAGTCGTGAGGATGGATTTCCCATGTTTTTACTCCCCTTTTATGAAAAGGAAGACATAGAGCTTTCTATCTTTGCCATGTAAAGATACAACAAGAAATCAGCTGTCTATAAGCCAGAAAGAAGCTAGCATGCTGGCACCCTGATGGTGGACTTGTTAGCTTCAGAGCTGTGAGAAACAAACATCTGTTGTTTGAGCTACCCAGCTGTGGTATTTTGTTACAGCAGCCTGAGCTGACCAAGGTACCTGAATAGGCTAAAAGATTGACCTCCCACAAGCAAAAATGAATTCTGCTGGCAGGCAACCTTTGGGCTTGAACTGCAGTCAGCTCTAATCTGAGTCTGTAGCCTGTGCGCTCACCCTGCAGATTTTAGACTTAACAACATTTATGATGGCAGGAGCCAATTCTTAAAATATCTACCTTGCACCAACCCCCCGCCCCAACATGTACTCTGTTGATTCTGGTTTCCCAGAGAACTCTAATACAGTCACAATTTGACGGTTACTTAAAAAGTTGAACACGCACTTACCATACAACCCAGCCATACCATTTGCCTAAGAAAAATAAAGCATGCATTCACATAAGAAGCCCCTGTGCACGCTTCCAGCATCTTTATGGAAACACCTCAGAGTAGTAGATGAATTGGCAAGTTGTGGGTACCACAATGGAGTGGTACCCACCTGCACGAAGGAGGAATTACTAATACAACAACATATACGCTAAGCTGGGAACGGCTTCTAATACTGTGGAATGATGGGCAGAGTGGGAGGATAGAAGGAAAAATCAGTTCATGTTCCTTGGAATTTCCCTGGATATGTCGAATGATACCTTGGGAAGAAAACTTTGTGGCTGTAGTGTAATTGTGGTTGTAGCATAATTACCACTCAGATTATGGATGTTCACCCACAATGGGTAATTCCAGAGACCTGGGGTGAAATTAGTCATGTAGCAGCAAAACAGAATATCTTATTATAGCATTTAAGATTGTTACAAATTATAAATGTATTTAACTTATTGAAAGTGTGATATTATGGCCTCCAAAGGGATTCTTTACTGCCAGAAAGATGAATTTATGTTTTTCTCGAAAAGACCAAGAAATATAACCTGAGTCATTGATCCGAGACAAAATGTAATGGTCTGAATGTTGGTGGTGCCTTTCCCAAACTCGTATGCTGAAGTCTGAACTTGTGATGTGATGGAATTTGGCTGTGAGGCTTCGGGAGATAACAGATGACGAGGAAGGGGTCCATGTGATGGGCCTGGTGCACTCAGAGGAGGAGACACCGGAGAGTGTGCTTGCTTTCTCTATCATGTGAGGACACAGTGTAAACAGCCGTATGCAAGCCAGAAAGCAGGACCTCACCAGGAACTAATGCCAGCCCCTTGATCCTGGACTCCTAGGCTTCCGAGTGTGAATAATAAACGCTTGTTGTTTAAGCCACCCAGCGTGTGACATTTTGTTATAAGTATGTAGGACATAGAACTACTGCAGTTAATTCTGGGAAGGCTCCATCTCCAAACATCATCTCCGAAAATCACAGCGCAACCAAGGGGAAGAAGAGACAGAGTCCAAGGAGATCAGCGTTCCAGTTTTAGCTCTCCAACTAACAAAATACATGACTTCAGGTGAGACCTCATTTTCTGGCATTTCTTGTCCTCAGGTATAAAATGAGGCTGTGAACTTGAATGCCTTGAGTCCCTTCTGGCAGTTAAAAGATCAGGCAGACCTCCCTTCTTTCTACTCTTGGTTGAGTCGTTTTACCTCTAGTCAGCCTAAATGGGTGACAAAGAGATCGAATGATTTACTTCTGTATTTCTGAAGACTTTTCATCTGTCTGAAAATTTTGTGCAATTTTTTGACTAAACTTGGCCTCATTAGAGGAATTTCCTGGGGCTTAGGAAGTTTTGTTGCCTGACAACTTGTTTTCGTTTCTTAAAGAACTAAAATGCTGGGGCTGGTTCAGTGATGCCTGTCATCCATCCTGTGATTTAGAGCTATTTGTTGTGAGCTTAGGCCAGCAACAGGTGTGGATGCTTCAATGTCATCCTAGGTAGGTGGGCAAGACCAATTAGGTAGTGCAAAGTCCTTTAGCATGTGTCATTATCCCAGCCTGCTCTGAGCAGCTGGCCACAGAAGGGAGTGATGGACAGTAGAGGGGTCTGGCTGGGTGGGTGGAGGAAGGTGGGGGTGTTTCATGGCATTTCACAGTCCCCTTGGCAGGCATAACTGGAGCCATTAGACTGATCTCATCCATCTTGATGTTATTTCTCACAGCAAGCAATAACTTCAGCTTTCCATGGCTTGTGGTTTCTGTAAGCTGGGAATGAATTCCCTCACTCTGAGTGAAGGTGTCCAGTTGGAAGCGGGAAAAAAGAATTTAGTTCGTAAAGGCATTTTGTCATCAGGGAGTGGCTAAAATTTGGGAGCGTCCCATGGATAAAGGTCACTTTGGACGGCAACATAAGCCATGGCAGTATGAGTCAGCCAGTCAGACATTCTTATAACCAACACTTACTAAGCATCCGCTGTGTACCAGGCCCTATATTAGATGTTTCAGATACTGGAAATGAACAGCTATGGTCCTTAGGAATTCATATATTAGCAAGAGCGATGAAGCATAAAATATTAGGGCATTGCCGATAGTCAACCACTTTCCCTGACAACAGTTTCATGTGGTGTAACCAAGTGCTATTGTGTCTTAAATATAACATGCTTTGGGAACACAGATCAAAAAGTGGTCAATTTAAAGGTTGGATATTATCCTGCAGGCTTTCCTGAGAGGATGGCATTTGGGAGCATACAAGTTTTGAAAATTTTTAAAAACAGAAGTGAAAGGGAAAAAATTACATTTATTCCATAAGTATTTGTTAAGCTCGGGATGCTCAGGATGGTATAGTGTGCCTGAAGTGCAGTGTTCAGCCTGTGTAGTTGATAGTTTCTGTCCTGGAATTTTTGTTCCAAAGAAGGGGGCAGATCCTTAAAAATAAATACCTAATTAACCATCTAGTTACAATCCCAGGAGATGCTCCTAAGGAGCAAAATCTGCTATGAGAGAAGGTAACTGGGTACCTGATTTGGTCTCCAGGGCAAGTGCAGGTTTTTAGCCTGAATCTTCCTGGATAAGACGAATCTTCCTGGATGAGACGGAGTTAACCAGAATAAGATCCAGATTGCAGCGAGCACTCAAGGTGGAGAAATTAGCGCATGGAAAGGTCCTACAGCAGGACAATGGAGCCGCACTTGTCTCTCTCAGATTTAGTAGTCCAAAGGGATGTGGTCACATGGGGATTCTGACACTCACCTTCCTACCCACTAAGAGTTTTAAGATTTAACCAAATTACTAACTAAGTGACTTGGGTGAAGATATTATAGCAAAGAGTCACTAATTGTAAAACGACTTCAACAGATCACCCCCCTAGCAACTTACCATATTGGTAGTTTTGTGGATGTGTGTCCAAGGAAGGATTGTTCCAAGTACCTAGACTGGGGTTTGCATTTTTGTTAACTTCTTGTTTGCAAATGCTGATTCAACTGAATTTGCTTTTTATTGCCTAGCTTGAGTCAGCAATGGAAAGCACTTTCAGAGTACTTGAGGTCATATAATTTGCTGTGGCTGATAGCGCCGTTAGTACACTGCTCCTGTGTTCTGCCCCTCATTCCCTTCCCCTCACCTGGCAATTCAGTGATCATCTTAGGGTCTTCTTAGGGCTCCCATGCCTGACCATTGGTCTTTCAAAAGACCTCCGGAAAAAAAAGAAAGGCCTCCAGAAACACCTCTGTCTTAGTTACTTTCTCATTGCTGAGACACAACCCCTGATATCCACAGCTGTAAGAAGGAGAAGTTTATTTTGGCTCACAGTTTGTAGACATTTTGGTCCATAGTTGTCTGACTGCAAGGCGGGGTGGCCTGGCAGGAGAGAAACAGGTCATGGCATGGTATGGGGAAGCAGAGAGAGATACACACTTCCAGGCCACGCCCCCAGTGACCCGCCTTTTCTGGTGGCTTTATCTCCCAATACCATATTTAGCTGTAAACTGATCAGTGGACTAATCTACTGATGAGGATCATGTCCCCATGATCCAATCACCTCCCCAAACCCCCACCTATGAGCACATGAGGCTTTGGGGGGACATCTAGATATAAACTACAACCATTTCTGACCGGGAGAAACTAAGCTCATTGGACTTGCTCCTGTAAGGAAGATGTGTGGTCAAGGAGTCTTAGCAGCCTCTCAGCCGGTGAAGTCATGGCAGAGTGCTACAGGTGTGAAGACCTGGGCAAGGTGACTGTGACCACATCTGGAAAAGCAGGGCAAGTAGAGCTTGGCAGTCAATGGCGTGATAGCTACAGGTTGATGAGACCAGTGAGGAGAAATCTTGAAGAAGGTCTTCATGAACAATAAATTAACCTTGATTAACAAGCTATATTATTAGTTCATAATCTTATCTTCCAGGAACAACTCTCCTCTGGAATTAGTCATTGAGGTATTTTTGTCTAGACACAGTATTGTTTGTTAACAAGCAGGAAGGCATATTTGGTCCCAGAATTATTTAGCAAAAGTGTGAGAAATTATGTTGGTTAATTCTCCGGGTCACTCCGCCGAAGGGGACACATAGATCAGTGTGGAAGAAAAATTTTAAAAATTCAAATGGAATAAAAATGAAAACAGGATGGTGATGTTTTTCTCAATTGTTTTAGAACTGTCTGCCCCTTTTCAGATTCCTGCTGACTCTCCTTGGGAGACTAGAGAGTAGGCTGAACACCTGTTAGGAGCTTTCCCTGAGGCACGTCAGAGTTAGGCAGGGTGGAGGGGCACAGGCACGTAGGAAGGGCCTCTGCCTTTGACAGGTGTGGACCCCTCTCCAGAGCTCAGCATGCTGGCAGAGGGGTTACTAGCAGAGTCCACAGGACCACGAGTGCTCAGGGCCCCCAACTGAGGTCTAAGCTGCGACAGGCCCGGGCTGCTGGGAGAAGTGAAGAAAGAAGTGGGGAGATGGACAGACTGGGAGCAGGGGCCATCCGAACATCCTCATGCCTCTTTCGTGGCCTCGTCTCTGTTTCCTCTTCATGTCTAGGCACATGTGGCATTCGAGGAAGAGCTGAATGCCATCATCTTAGATATGCTGTGGGTACCGTCCCCGGATAGAGTGGAAAGAGATTTCCAAGTTCCGAGACAGCAGTCTTCCATCTTAGGCTTCACGGTAAGACCTTTAATTTTAAAGAAAACATATGGATTGGTTCATTTAACATCAGAGGTTCAGTCATTGATTCAGTCACTCATTTAAATCACTTTATATGTCCTAAGCAGCCAACTATGCATGAGGTCCAGAAGTACAGCAGTGGGCAGCAAGCAAGAAGTTCCCACCCTGAGAGTCCTACTGTCTCAGGAGCTACACTCAAGTCAACAGACAATGGTAATGGCGTTCGTGGGGCTTATTTAGCACATACGGTAGGGACTCACTGGAGCCTTTGACTCTGGCTTGGAGGCTGAAGGGATGAGGCGGTAAGAGGAAGCCTAAAACAGTGATCTATAAGGATGAGTAGGAGGAGTTAGTCTGGCAAAGTGGCAAAGGATAGATAACAAGAACAAAGACCTGAGGTCTGAGAACTCACCAGACATGGACTCCTATGTGAATACATTGCTGGGTGAACTTAGGCAGACATGTAACCTGTCCAGGTCCCAGCTATCCACCTGGAGTATAAATGTTTGCAAAACATATCTTCACTCTCATCCTGGTAAACATTCTTTAAAAGAAGGCCATCTAGAGAAATGGTCTTGAAATATCTGTGCCCATGTATCCTTAAGATAATTCTTAGATATTTAATACTTTAAATATCATATTTTAAGGTGACTTTTGAAATTTATCATGGCCCATGAACAAACTTTTCAACAGTTGAGAATTTCACAGCATTCTATTTTCTTCTCTAATTGGGGTTTCCATTTCACTCTCCATGTATAATTTTATTCTATCATACATAGTTCTTGTCCTGAAAGTTTTATTCATCATACTTTCATATATCTCTGCAACAAAAATAGATGTATAAATTGAAATTTGCTTTCACAGTTGTCTAAGATCATAAGACTCAAAATTTAAAACAATTCTTATGAAGTTATTACGGCAGTTGGTAGTGACAGTACTTAATTGACCAAAACAAACTAAATACATTAAAATAAAATGTTAATGGAAATGTATCATTTAATGTGATTGATATTTCTATTACTATGCTTAAAAATACTTTGATTATACACTAATGAATTTTTTTATTGATAAAATAGGCAGGGTTTGGCACCAATTTCATTGATATTTTTCATTTTTACAGACGTAAATTCTGAGCAATCCTGTTTATATAAATAAAGAGACAGAAATGGGAAGAGTTTGGCATGTCAAAGTCACTCAGTACTTTGATGTCCATCTGTGTTGTTTGGCAAAAATGACAATAATCTGTAATCGAAAGGCCTTGATGTGATTTTGATGAAGTCAAACAGGTCTAAGGTAAGACAGGCCTGGGAACCAATTGACTTTGCAAAAGATTTGTTTCCTACTCATAGGGTTACTGTCTCAATTTGGGGAACTATATTGGGAAAGTCTCTAGGAAAGCTAGTTGGAATGACAAGTGTTCATATGCTTCTTTGACTTAGGCCTCTCATTTACCCTGGTATATTCTGGAAAAGGTTGCGAAAAGGAAATACTGCTAATTTCAACATTTATTTGCAAACTGAAGTCATTATATTTTTATCATGTGCTTTAATATGTATTTATCAAAATTTTTCTTCTGCAGATGTAGTTTGTTACAGATAAGATGTATCACATAATGGTTATGATTTGTATCTAGATGTCTCCCAACCCCCAAAGCCTCGTGTGCTCCTAGGTGGGGCTTTTTAGAGGTGGCTGGATCTAGGGTGTGCGATAACTGAATGGGTGTACTATTGTTCTGGGTGTGGATAAAGGAAACCCTAATCTGGGTATGGATGGCACCAATCAATAAACTTATAGCATGGATGGAATGTAAAGGGAGAGAGAAAACAGCCTGCTGTTGCTCTTTGCTGCCCCCTGCCTGCTCTGCCATGGACTGTTTCTCCTCTGTGATGCCCCTCTGCCATGCCCCACCCTGCCTTGGAACCAGCCAATTTAACTGCAACCTCTACAGACTATGAGGTGAAATAAAGCTTTCCTCCTCTAACTTGGGATGTTGGGTATTTTGTCTCGGTAACAAGAAAAGTAACTAAGACAATAAACACATGGCAGAGCTTCCTCAGATGCACCAGCAACATCAGACAATTCCTGTTAGAACAATATCTGACCTCATTTTGAACTAAAAAAAGTGCCCTTGCATCTGTGTAACAATGGTCTCACTTCTGAATCCAGACTCTAGATGAGGAAACAGCCCTTGTCTGTGCTTGTCCCAGATAAAGCTCTATGTCTCCACTCCCGTGTTTTCTAAGGACTCTTCCCTCAAGTCTTTGTCAGTGGATCCCCTTCAGGAGAACTATGTTCTAGAGCTGTCCCAGCATGTGGGGTCCAGGGGTTACTGTGGAAGCAGGCACGCTACAGGATTCAGAATAGTTAGAGGTATGCGGGCTTTTTTCTATAAAGAAGAAAATTGGCTGGGGTAAAAAACAAGTTGGGAAATGTGGACTACAGAGGCAGGTGTATTCTTAGGCAGAACGAATACACATGTAAGCTGAGAACCTGAAAATTAACTCCTTCAAAACCGTCAAAGTCTGAATAACCCCTAGAAACTATTTTTTACACACCTTTGTTTAAAGAATACTGATCTAAAAACACTCTCACTTGCAAACTCAGGCACTGAGCACTTGATTCATTCAGTAGAGAGCAGAGTTCATTCATCCCCCAAGTTTGCAGGCCTCTCTTCTCTCCTTTCAGAAAAGCTCACACATCGAGCCCAAAGCAGCCCAAAGCCACAGTGCGAGAGCCCACAGCTGCATCCCCAGTTCCCACGCTGCCTCCCTCACCTGAACCACAGACTTCCCATCAAGGGAACTTGGCCTCAGGGTCAATCCTTCGAGGGAGTCAGTAAGGTTAACTGAGCTTCAGGCTGTCTCCTTGACAACAAAATAGATGGTGTATTTCATGGAATCATAGCTTTGCTACAGCTGGGAGACTTTCAACCTATCCAACACTTATTTTATAGGTACACAAACTGAAGCCAGACAGTTGGGTGATTGATAGTCCCCAAATTTCACAGCCTAAAGTGATAGAAGTGGGACTGAGAGTCGAGGTTGCTGATGCCCCAACCCGGGACTACCCCTGCATAAATGAAGCATTATTTTGCATCACACAGAGGGAAAGGACGGGCTATGTTTTTCATTTTTCACCTAGGTGCCCCAGTGTCTTTCAGACACAGTTGTAATTTATGCATCTGGAAAACCAGATGGTCTTATACTTCAGCAGGATTTTTTTTGAGGAACCACAGCTAGAGATGCCTAGAAGCCTTTTTTACTATGTCTTCCCTAAAAATAAGTTTTTCAGAATCTTGGTCATCCCTTAAGCACCTGAGGCCCCTCCCATAGCATTTGGCCTGGACAGGGCTGCTAATTATTCCAAATTGCAGGTGCTTAAAAATAAAAATCTTGAGCAAAGTTGGCTTCGTTTCTGGGGATTTTCTTTTTTAATTCAGACTTGGCTTCTCATTCCTCACTTTGCACCTGCTAGAAATTCCAGAGGATCAGAACAGACCATCCATCCGTGACCACATCCCAATTAAAGACCCTGGTCGGCTGTTTCTTGAATCAAATGTGAAAGTGCCTTGCATGATTCTGGGAGAGGCCAATGTAATTACCTGTAGTTTCAATCCATTTAGGGTGCTATAACAAAAGATCTTAAACTAGATAATTTATACACGTCATTAATTTATTGTTCAGTTATGGAGGCTGCAAGACACTGGCAGATTTGGTGCCCGATGAGGGCCTGGTCTCTGCTTTTAAGATGGTGCTTTGATGCTGCCTCTTCACATAGCAGAAGACAGAAAGGCAAAGGAGCCTAACTAGTTCTCTTTGGCCTTTTCATAAGGTCACTAATCTCACAGCCATCACAACTGAATTACTTCCTGAAGGTCTCACTTGATACTGTCACACTGACGCTTAATTTTCAATGTGACTTTGAAAGAAGGATGCAAATGCTCAAACCACGGCACCCATACTGAGCAGGCTTCAGAGCTGGGGAGGACCTTCTGTCTCTTGCTCGGGTACCGTCACTTCCAAGTCTTTTGTCTTACACAATCCTGAAATATGCCTGCAAAGTCAGCGTAATGATAGATCTGAAACTGAGTCTCCATGAAGGGAGCAAATGTACAGAGCTCCAAAGAGGCAGAGAAGTGAATAACTGGCGAATTTAGAAAGACTTGAGCGACCATAAGTGTAATCAAAAACAGTTCTAACATCCAAATTAGCAATCTCATTTCCTGAATTTGTTGGGTAATTGCATCTCTTCATTTTAGACATAAATGTCTTTAAAAATAAATGCAAGTAACTTTGCAGAAAGATAAGAATCTAAATGAAGATGAAACTTAGTTATCTAGATTGTAAAAATACCGGGATGAGAAGGGATTTTTAGAAGTCATCTGCAAAGTGCAGATAATATATGCATCACTCGGAATTGTGGTGAAGATGAAATGTTATCATGAGTGTGACTCATTTGGTAGAGTCTTATATACGCTTTTTCATCAAGTATAATGTGATCATTTTATAGATAAAGAGCTTGAGGCCCAGAGGAAGGCCTTGT
>PVJO010013197.1:0-46731 GCA_004026905.1 Hystrix cristata
CTCCAAGCTCTCCTTGATTTAAGGGTTTGTGTTGAGAAGTCTGCTGTGATTCTGATGGGTTTACCTTGATAGGTGATTTGGTTTTTTTCCCTAACAATTTTCAGTATTCTGTTCTTTTGTTGAATTTCTGGAATCTTGTTTATGATATGTCTTGGTGTAGATTTATTTTGGTTGTGGGTAATTGGGGTTCTATATGCCTCACTTATCTGTATGTCAAGTTCTCTTCTCATGCTTGGGAAGTTTTCTGTCATTATGTCTGTGAATAATCTTAGATCCTTTGCACAGTCTCCTTCTTTTTCCTTCACTCCAATCAATCTTATATTGTTCTTCTTTGCATCATCTTGCAGTCGTTGTATTGATTTCTCATAGACTCTAGTTATTTTTAAGAAGTTTTCCTTTTCATGGTCATAAAGTGCAGTCTTGTCTTCTAGTTCTGAGATTCTGTCTTCTCTCTCATTTAATCGACTGCATATACTTTCAAGACAGTTTTTGATTTCTTGGACATGTTTGGATCTGTTTCATGGGTTCCATTTCTTTCCTGAATTGAGTGGTCAAGTTTTCCATTGTTTTTCTTAGCTCTTCTGTTTTTTTATGTGTGTCTACTCTAAATTCACTAAGCACGTCTTTCATTATGGTCGTCATCTCTGACTTAACTTGGCCAATTATTTCTAATCTGATGTTCTCTATAACCTCATCCATCTGTTTTTTAACTTCTGCTGCTATCATTTCTGAAAGTTTGGTTGAGTGTTTTCCAATTTCCTCTCTTTCATTGTCCTCTGGATTTGTTCTGGATGAGCTGGGGGTCTGGGGTTGTATTTTACTTCTGGGTCTTGACATTTTCTTTCTTTTTATTTTTTTTTGGTATCTATATGTATTTCCCCCTTTTAGTTTCAGTGCTGATTTTTATATTTTGATTATGGGAGGTTGCTTGAAGACAAATATCAATACTTTTTAGGAGAATCCTGTTTGTTCAGTGTCTTCTAGGCATATGTGATTCTTGGCTCTCGTGGTTGTCTCAAGACCTTGGATTATGTTAATGATTATTACCTCAGATAATTACAGTATTACCATATGAGAATGTACAACTGGTTATAGCCTATATGGCACACTCATTACACTAGTACATTAACAATAGCATCAATTACATTCATGAAATTGACCGACTGTGGTAGAAATTAACTTTGTATCTTTAACCTTAAGAGTAAGGTCTACACTGTCATAAAGCAGAATCCAATATAAACCAGGAATTTGCATGTAGTGGGTATTTTGTTAGTAGAGTTATCCCCCCCCTGCTTGTAGCAGGGATAATGAGGGACTGGAAAAGTTATAGAGGTAATGAGGAAAGTTCTACTAGATGTAAAACTTACAATAGGATATTACTTATGCTTTGGGAAACTTGAGTAGATAGTTTACAAACAGTGAAAGGTGATAGTAGTGGATCAAACCATGTAAATTTTATACAATATTTACTCATATGAAAAAGGAAAAGGAGAGAGAAAACAAGAAGAAAAGGAAAAACAGCATTTGCTTAAGGAAGGAAAGATACGAGCCAAGCAGGAGTCAATAAAAGTAAAAATCAAAACAAAAACAAGAAAGAATATGTAGACAAGAGAATGTATTGGACAGGTATCAGGATGAATAAGAGAAAGAGAAAATAAGGAGAAACAAAACCAATATCTACATATATTATGTATACATACACATACAGTGGGATTTCTCTGATGGCCACCACTCTGTGGGGGGCACAGGCCGAAACCTGATTCTGTGCTCGTTAGCCCTACCGCACCTGCAGTGGTCAGTGCTGGGTACTATGTTGATCCTGGCCTCCAAGCATGAAGTCTGGGGGCAGTTGTCAGACTGCAACAATCTGGGGTATCTTTGGTAGCCCACCCACGTCTCCTCATAGTTTATGTCTCTAAAAGTTCCTTAGTGGTGTGGGTATTGTTGGCTTTACCAGAGAGTGATGGCTTGGATCAGAAGAGAAATGGGAAAAGGAAAAGAAAAAAAAAAAGAAAGCACTGAGGGAGACAGGTAACAGTGCTTTCAGTGCAAGGTGTTTCCCACCCTATTTGACATTCACCCTGCCGGTGCACGGGCCAAGCCAGCGCAAATCCGTACCAGGAAGCACCTGACCTGCAAGCTCAAGCCTCCTGCCCACGATGGAGTCCCGAGCTGTCTTCCCCGGGAGGGGGCGGAGCCATCGCAGATCCGCCCTGGGAAGCGCCTGACCTGCAAGCTCAAGCCTCGCTCCAAAGATGGAGTCCGGGGCTCTGCAACTTTTTTATTAGCACTCGTTTGATGTACATAATAACTTTAATCATGAGGAGTTGATAAATATATAACATATCTTAATTCCTTTACTTCCCCTTCTTCCTTCCCTCCATGCTGCCTTCCCATTTCCAAATGTTGTATTTCCCTATTTTCTGTTATCTTTTACTTTGCTCCTCATTTGTACTTTGGGTTTCCCATATAAGAGAAATCACAGGCTATTTAGCCCTGTGTGTTTGATTTATTTTAATTACTATGGTCTCGAGGGGCATCTATTTTGTCACAAATGACCAAAATTTATCGTCCTAGGTAATACATCACATTTCCTTTATCCGCTCATCCGTTGATGAACACATAGGCTGCTTCCAAGATTAGCTATTACGAGTTGCAATGCTATAAACCTAGGCATGCATTTATCATTTTAATATGATTTTTTTTAACTCAGGGATATTCCTAAATGGGAAATATGAGAGTCAAATGGAATTTCTTACCTTTGGTTTTTAAACAGGAATCTGCAGACTGATTTCCATAGTGGTTGTACTAGTTTACATTTCCACCATGAATGCAGCCTCCCCAGCATTTGTTATTTGATTTCTTGATAATAACTATTCTTTCTAGAATAAGGTAAAACTTCAATTTTAATTAGCAATTCTCTCATTGCTAAAATGTTGAACTTTTTAATGTATTTATTGGACATTTGTATCTTTTTGTTCTGAAAGGTATATATTTATTTCAAGTGTCCAATTTTTTAATGGGTCTTTTATTTTGAGAGGTCTAATATTTTTGTGTGGTTATATATTCTACGCATTAGACTTCTTTCTGAGGAGTAGCTTACCAAAAGTTTTCCCCATTTTATAGGGTGTCTCTTTACTCACTTGGTTGTCTCCTTTATTGTGCAAAATATTTTTTATTTGGTGTAATTCCACTTGTTGATTTCTGATGTTACTTCTTGTGGAATTGGGGTTTTGTTTAGAAAATCTTTATTTGTGCCTATGTTATCAAAAGTTTTGCCTGATTTATCTTCCAACATATTAAGTATTTCTGTTTTAATATTTGGAGTTTTGAACAATTTTGAATTTATTTTAGTACCTGGTGAGAGATGAGTCAAGATTTAATCTTCTGCATGTGGATGGCCAGTTTTCCTAGCACTGTTTGTTACAGACTAACTTTCCTCCAGCATATGTTTTTGGCTCCTCATCAAAAATCAGATGGATTGGTATGCCTGGGGTAGCTTCTGCATCCTCCTTTCTGTTCTGCTGATCTGCATATCTGTTTGTTTGTTTGTTTGTTTTTGTCAGTGTTGTGGGATTTTTTTCACTGTAGCTGTGTAATATAACTAGAAATCCAACATTGGGATACTTCTAGATTGGCTCTTGTTGCCCAGGAATGCTTTTGACATTCTTGGTCTCTTATGCTTCCATGTGAGTTTTAGGATTGTTTTCTCTAGTATTATGAAAAATGCTACTGGTATTTTGATTGGTTTTATATGAAATCTATATTTCATTTTTGGTATTTTGACCATTTTGAAAATTATGTTTTCACCTATCCAGGAACAAGGATGTCTTTCCACTGTCTGATATTCTTTTCAATCTCTTTTTCTGGAGCATTATGGTTTTCTTTATAGAGGTCTTCACTTCCTAGATTAGGTTAATTCCTGAAATTATTTACATTTTCTTGAAGCTGGTGAGGTTGTGGGGAGAAAGGCACCCTTCTCCAATGTCTGTTGTGATTTCACCATTTTCATTTCTAATTACATTAATGTGGGTCTTTCCTTCTTTTTTGTAAATTTGGCTAATCTTTTCTCTGTATCAGTTCTTTCAGTGAAAAAGCTCATTGATGGTTTTCAATTTATTTTTATAATTCCTTTGTGATTGTTTTGGAGATGTGGACTACAAGGAAGTTACTATGCTTAGATTAATTCCTAAGTATGTGGGTCCTGATGGTATTATTACTTTCCTTATAAAGAAACACACCAGATTTTCAGCTCTTCTTTCACCACACACAAAAAGGCAACTATGTAGAAGTCAATGACAAAGTCCTCACAAGAACACAAATATGCTGTCTCTTAATCTCTATCTATAAATGTAAGAAAATGAAATTCTCTTATTTAAATCACCTTTTCTGTGGCACATATATATAGCAGCTGTAGCTAACTAATACATATCTTTAAACCAATTTGTGAATATTTTTCTTTAAAAATTATTATTTTTTTTTTACTGTTACACTCAGTATGTTGAGGACAAAAATTATTGGGTCTTATTGTGACATTTGCATACATGTATAGAGTGCACTTTTATTGTACCCATCTCCCTATTACCTCTTTCTCCTCTTGTTTCCCTAGTTCCATTTTTCCTTTCCTAATAGTCCCTCTTCTACTTCTCTGTCATCTTTTTTTTTTTTCTTGCTAGAACCCACAAACATACATGGTACTTTCCTTTATGAGACTGTTTTATTTTGCATAACATGATGGTCTGCCCATCTCTATAATTTTTCTGTACATGACATTTTATTATTTTTTAATACATGAATAGTATATTCCATTTTGTATGTATACTAAATTTTCTTTATTTCATTAATTGATAAACATGTAGCTTGATGTCTTAACTTGGCTGTCATGAACAGTGCTGCTGTGAACACGTGTATACATGTGTCTCTACACTAAACTGACTTTGATACTTTCAATTATATACCCAGAATGGTGTTGCTGTATCATATGGAAGTTCTAACTTTTTTAGTTATCTCTGTAGTGTTTTCCTGTTTTCCACAGGGACTGTGCTAATTTCCATTCTCATCAACAGACTATAAGAATTTCTTCTCTTGTTCATCACTATTTGATAATACATCTTAGTAGAAATACTTTCTGGAATTAAGGAAAGGTGTTATGCCTTCAAAAATTTATTTTGTTCTTTAATTTTTCTAAATTTCCAGAAGAATTTTCTGTTTGTAGTACGTTCCCTTCTATTCACTATTTCATGTTTGAAATCAATATATAGTCAATTTTGCTTTCATACAAATAAACTGAAAAACAAAAAACCAAATTTTTCTGCATGTTTATATGATCAGTTTTGATGGTCAATTGACCTACAATAATAGGCCTTTAAAGCAAGATATTTACAAAGAACATAATTTGCTGAAAGTCTCCATTCTCATAAGACTGTGTGAGTAGAGGAGCAGAGAATAGCTATAGGTGAAGAAAGACATCCATTCAATTCATGCTATAGAGAATCTATTAGTCATTGCTGTCACTTCACTTTTCTTCAACTGTATCTACAATTCCTTGCAATTGCCAAAGTATTTCTTGGCTCTCTTACTACTTTCAACTTCCTCTGTCATTGTATACATTCTACATCATCTTTTTTCTCAAACGCCACAGTTTTGATTTTACTCTCCACCTACTCGATTAATTTCAGTGAATTATCATTATTGTTAAGGAAAATACAGATCTTAAAAATACACAAATCTTGTGTGGTATACCTCTCATTATTACACTGAATTTAAAATTGTATTAATATTTATTATTTTAGTTATACAATTTTATGGGGTGCAGCATGATAATTTGTCACATGTATATAGTGTATAATACTCCTATCAGGGCTTAGTTTCTGTACTGTCCTCCTTACTATTTTTGCTGCAGACATACATGTTATGTGATAACCATGTGATTACTTTTCAATGGGCTGTTCTCTGTACTACTCATAGTCTTTTATCTTTGTATTTATTAATTTTTACGATTTCAACTTGAACATCACTTCCTCAGAGAATATTTTCCTTAAATTTCTAAGTGAAATTATATATGTTCTTTCTTAACTCATGGATCTCTTCATTACAAAATGCATGTAATTATTGGATTAATATTTATCTGCTCCAAAACCAATACATTTCATATGGTCAAGAACTGTATTTGGTTTCACTCATTATTAGTTATCATTCTATCCTTGGCATATAGCACAAAATTTGCTCATAGTATATTATCACTATGTATTTAATAAAATACATGTAGATAAATATACAATGTAGGCACTATAGTATGTTTAGTCTATGCACTAAATGGTCACTGACTTTTTTGTATTTTATTGCTTGTTATTTCTACTTGTCTATTGGTGATGCCCAGTGAGCTTTAGCTTTGGATTTGCTTCCTTGTTGGCCAGATCTGTCAAAGATATTATAGTTGTTTTGTTCTGGAAATTTATTGTTACTTTTTCAGCATTCTAATTTTGAACTTGTATGGATTGAAGATACTTCTACTAGTCTATTCACTTTTTTCATCATCTTAACCAAGCGGGTTTTTCGGTTACAAAATACCCTCTTTTTGTATAATTGTGATCCATCTAATTGAATAGATCATGGATAAGAACCTGGCTAATTCCTCTCAAACTGAAGAATTATAAATTTCAAGTGTCACATGTAGAAAAAAGGCAGGTGTACTATTTTGGAGCATGTATTAGGCATGTGTATTCATCAGTGGGGCACTACTGTTGAGGAATTAGTGAAAACAAAGACAGCATAAGACTGGGAAGCAGAGAAGTAGTGAAAAGTGATGTGGTCCAAATGCATAAAAAGCACATAAAGTTACTCAAGGCAAAATCTGCCTATTGCACAATTTGCCCAAAGGCTAGAGATATTATATTAACTTATACTTGCAGAATAATGACTCCATAAAGAGCATAACCACCACGAATTTTAGCACTTATTACCAAAACATTGAAAATCAACATGTTTTTACTAAGAATGCTGAGCAAGACCCAACTGTATAGACAAGAACTCCAGGAGGTCATCAAATGTGTATCATATGTACTAAGGATTAGCCCAAACTAAGGATAGCAAGATCCAAGAATTTAGGCACAAGCCAAGTGACTCAGATTCCTATATAAAGTCCAGGTTAGCAAAGTAGTATTTAATGTTAACTGCCATACCTGACATGTACATTTTAGTTTTCATTTTATATTTTGTGATAAGTGATACTTTTTTGACACTCTTGCTGCCCACATTAGTTTTTAACAGTTCAACTGTTGAAATTATGTTATTGCCTAGAGGTCTTTAATTTCAACATGTTCATTCTTTTTCCAAGTATTTTCTACAAGTTTAATGAAACACATTTTTAATTAGCAAGGCACTAATGAATAAATATAAACAGATGTATGCCCCAATGCACAACCGTGGTAAAGGAGTTTATAAGCTTGAATATAAAAATTTAAATCTTCACATGGAAGAAAAAATGAATAAATAGATGTTAAAAACTCACTGAAAAATACATAATTTAGTGTAAAACAAAATTAATTCTTACGTGACTTTGGGAGCATATAATTTAAGCAATTATTGCTTTTAAATCAACTTTATTCTTTTAGTGGGGAGAAAATTATTTCTTAGCTTTGCTAACATATTTGAAAACAAAGTAGTTCGAGTCACTGTATAAGAGCATATTAACCAAGAATTACTACTTCCCAATACATGAAATATGTAGGACCAATGATGTCACAGATTCAGATCATTATTTGGTTAATAAAATAGGCACAAAATATCAAGTTAGAATGTTTGTGTTAAAGTCATAATTGCATAACCAATTAGTTGTACATCTTATTGAATTTTCTTTTTTGTTTTGTGGAGGCGATTCTCAAAACTTTTCAAAAGAGTTTTTTCAGCTTTAAGTAGTTAGTACTAAAAAATAAAATTGTATGTGTTTAAAATGTAAAAATGTGATGGTTTCATACACGTATACAAAAATTTTAAACTCATAGAAACAGTGAGTAGAGTGGCGGTTGCCATATTCTGGAGCACAGGGAAAATGGGGAGATATGGATTAACATACACATTGTTAGTTATAAGATGAATAAGTTCTGAGGATTTAATAAACAATCTCTTTATTAACTTTAGTGTTGCTATTTGTAAAATGTAATAATATCCACAGTACATTATCAAAAGTAAGGAAAAGTAAGAAAGTAGCACATTATTATTAACTAAATGATTAAGTCGGCTCTAGTTTTTCCATTAAATTTTTTGTTTTGTTTTTGTTTTGTTGTTGTTTTTTGTTATATAATTCAATTTCAGAGTACACGTTGCTTTCTATATTTATGTCTCCTTTGTTGCTTCTAATCTATGAAAGTTTCCCAACTTTCCACCCTCTCTCATAATTTTGATAGTTTAAGAATACTAGTCAAGTTATTTTGTCGAGTGACCCTTTATTCAAGTTTTCTAATGCTTTTGTGTGTTCTGATTGAAATCATTCCTAATGGTGAAGGACACTACATAGATCATGTGCCTTTGTTAGTATATACGATCAGTAATATATGACATGAATATATGACACCAATACATTCAAAATGGCCGTACTTCCAAACTGTTATTTAGATTTAACACAATCCCAAACAAAATATCAATAGCATTTATTATAGAACAGAAGGAAGTGTTCCTAAGGTTCATGTGCAAACAGAAGAGACCTATAATAGCAAAAGCCATTCTGGGCAAGAAGGCCAAGGCAGGGGGAAATGACCATCTCACTTCAAGTTGTACTAGAAAGATAAAAATCATGGTATTTCCTCAGTGTTTTCAGATGCATCTACTCCTACACGACTGTCTAAGATATTCTTGAGTATTTTCTCTAGAGCTGGTTTAGCTCTTATATATCTTCTGAGTGGGTCTTTTTCATGGAAGTATCTAATTTCTCCATCAATTTCAAAGGATAATTTTGCTGGATCTATTAGCCTGGATTGAAAGTTATTCACTCTTAGGGCTTGAAATACTTCGCTCCAAGCTCTTCTGGCCTTCAGGGTTTGTGCTGAGAGATCTGTTGTGATTCTAATTGGTTTACCTTTATATGTGATTTTTTTGTTTTTCTCTGACTGCTTTTAAGATTCTATTTTTTTTTTTTTATTTTTTTCTGGCAATCTGTGAGTTTGATAAGAATATGCCTTGGTGAATGTCTCCTTTCATCACAGTTATTTGGCATCCTATAAGCATCACTTACTTGCATTTTAAGATCTTTCTACACGTGTTGGTGAGAATGCAAACTAGTACAACCATTTTGGAAATCAGTATGGAGATTTCTCAAGAGTCTGGAAGAAATCCCACATGACCCAGCCATTCCCCTACTAGATGTCTTTCCCGAAGAGCTTAAGACATCATACTACAGAGATACTTGCACAGCAATGTTTAGAGTAGCACAATTTGTAATAGCTAAATTCTGGAAGCAACCCATACACCCATCAATGGATAGCTGGATAAACAAAATGTGGTATCTATACATAATGGAATACTATTCAGCTATGAAGAATGACAAACTAGAGTCATTTGTAGGAAAATGGATGGACCCGGAAAATATAATGTTGAGTGAAATAAACCAGACTCACAAGCTGGAATACCATATGGTATCCCTCATTTAGTGAGGTAAGATACAAACAAAAGAAAAGGGTAAACAATGGATACAAAAAGGCAAAGTGTTAGATATAAGCTAATTGACAAAGGGTTCAAGGGAACAAGTAGAGGGCAAAGGGGGAGGGGAATGGGAAGCCATAAAAATAATGATATCTTAAAAATAAGAACCTAATAACCCAAACTTAAATCAGTGACACATACACTGGGTACTATAGTAACTTTATATAGTTGTGACTTACTGCTTCATTTATGTGGTTGTTTACATTGCTCACTATCATAAGCAAAAGGCACAATGTATTGTAGTCTGTAAGCCTGTGTAATGGCCTGTAAGTTTGTGTAATTTTTCATAAATTTTAATAAACATCTAAGAAAATCATAGTATTGACAAAAGAAGGAAAGAAAGAAAGAAGGAAAGAAGAAAGAAAGAAAGAAGGAAAGAAGGAAAGAAAGACAGAAAGAAAGAAAGAAAGAAAGAAAGAAAGAAAGAAAGAAAGAGAAAGACAGACAGAAAGAAAGAAACTTCATGGATCAATGGAGCAGAATAGAAGATGAAGAAACAATTCCAGGCACACTCAGTTATGTTATTTTATTTATTTATTTATTTATTTATTTATTTATTTATTTATTTATTTATTTATTGGTGGTGCTGGGGATCGAACTCAGGCCCTGAGTTCGATCCCTGGCACCAAAAAAAAAAAAAAAGATGTCGTGTAATATTTCCTTAATGTATTAATATGTCCTTACCATCAGTAGTGAAATTCTCTTGCATTTGTAATGTTGGTGATATGTCTATATTTTTTCTTTATTAATCAGTCTGACTAAATATTTATCAGGTTTTGATGTTTTCAAAGGACATTTGGCTTCAATTTCATTAGTTTTTCTTCTGCTTATTTTCATTACTCCCTTCCTTCTTAATTTGTGTTGAATTTACTCTTTTTGTCTGTAGTTTGTTAATGTAGATGTTCAGAATTCTTATTTTATGTCTTTCTGATTGTCTAATATAATCATTTGATCGTGATAATTTTCTTTTGTGAATTTCTTTAACTGCAACTCTAAATTTTGGTAATTTGTAGCTTTGTTACAATTCAGTTAAAATACTTCCTTATTTTTCCCTTGAAATTTCCATTTTGATACATTTCATTTGAAGAATATTTTGTTAAATTATAAATAATTGTGGATTTTATTGATATTATTATAGTATTGATTTTAGTTTCATTCTGTTATTTTCCAAAATTAAACTTTTCATCACATATTAAAATTATTTAATAATGTGTTTCATGGCTCAGAATGTACATTATTTGGTGACCGTTCTGTGTCAACCTGAAGAATGTGTAGTCTTTTTTGGTAGGTACATTGTTTGTTTTCTAAATATTAGATGAAGTTGGTTGATAATATTGTTCAAGTCATATATATTCTTAATTTTTTGCCTACTTTTCCTATTAATTTCTGAGGATGATGCATTGAACCCTTAACTTTATTTATGTAAATTTTTAGTTCACTTTAAAGTTCTATAGGCTTTCAACACACGGGTTTTGAAACTGCTAATCACTGCATGAACACTTAGGATTTTTTTTTTTTTTGAAAAGTACTTGCTTTATTTCCCACTTTATTGAAGGGACAATTGATGTTTGCAGAAATGAATTTAGATTCACTGAGGACATTTAGGACTGTATGCATATTAGTGATACATAGATTTATTGAGCAAACAGAAACGATGCTATTTTAATTATTTTTATGTTTATTAATACATGCTTGCAGTACATAATTATATTATTCATCCTAAGGTGTTCATACATGAATGTGGCACATCTTAATTCTTTTTTTAATCCCCTTCTGTCCTGTCTCTCCCCTTCTCTTTAAAGTAAACTTGTTGTAAACAAAATATTGTTGGCTCATGGTTTTTGTATTCAATTTCACAATTTACATCTTTAACTCATACTTAGGCCAATTATACTTATTGTGTTGTTGATATTATTTAATTAAATTTCACTTATTTGGTTTTCCTATGTGTTCTTTGGGCTCATTGTTTTTTACCCTCTCAGTTTTGGTCTTCTCTTACAGTACTTGAGCATTTTTATTATTTCATTTCAGTATTTTAATTTAGGTTGTTTATTTTAGAACAATTAAAATTAGGAAATATAATTGGAATGTATCTCTATTTCAATTTTCTTTATTTCTTTTTATGGAGTGGAATTTTAGTGTCCACATCTCTTCTGCCTGAAAATTTTCAATTAATATTTCATCCAGAATACATACGAAGCCAACATATTGCTACATTTTTGTTTGATTATTCTGTATATCTCTATGTAAAGTTTGTTTCTCCTGTTTATATACCCTTTTTTTATACTGGTTTTGTTATGATTGTTTCCATAGTTTTTAAGAAGTTTGCAAGTGAGGTGCTTAGAGGTGTGGGGAGGGGTCTATGTGTATACTGCTTGCATGTATGTGTGTGTTGCTATTTACCTTTGTTGGTGTTTTCTGTTCTTATTGGGTTGTGGTTTGATATTACTCACTAATGTATAAAAAAACTGTCACCAATTATTTTTTCCAATATTTCTTTAATCCATTCTTTCCTTTCTCTTTTCATTTTCGAATTTCAAATGCCCATCAGTCACTTATTTAATGTACCACGCAATTCTGCAATGATCTTTTCTCTTCTTTTTAAAAATTTTTTCTGCCTATGTATTAGATATGATTTCTTCTGTATTCCTATACTCAAGTTAACTAATTACCACTAAGTTGTATAGAGTCTACTAATGAAACCTTGACTTCATTATCAAAGTTACATTTTTTATTAATTGTATTTTCACTTGATCTAGTAGTGATAACTTTCATTTAGAATAAGAGTTTGTTAGGCAGTGGACTTTGTTTTATAATGACAAATCTACACTTGTCCTTAAAGTTTTCATTTGCTCTGTTCCATAGAGGAGGTATCTATCTTATAAATTACTTGTCAGTATTGTTAGCCAAGTGGAGCTGTCACATGGGGAATAATATCTGTTATTTTTGTTAGGTCTTAGTGTTAGGCATTTTCTTTGTTGTTGGACTCATTGGGATCACACACAGTGGTGTCCCTCTTCTGGGACTGTTCTGAACTCAAAAATTATTTCTGCTCCTCTTTACTATCCCACCAGCCCAATTTTACATCTACAATCAAATTTCATTACTAAAATACAATGACAGTGTTTTTTGACCCTCCCACCAAAGAATAAAGTTAATGTGTCTTGGAGAACCAATAGAAGAAGTCTCCAGATGGACTTTCTTGTCTCTTTACAATATTCAATGTTCCCATCCTTGACTTATACAACATGAGAGAAACTTTCTCAACATTTCTGTGAACACTAGTAGGATCTGTGAAGGGAAGACATGATAGTGAAATGTAGATTTACTCTGTACATGCACCCACCAAAGACTTCACCCTTTCTCACATATACACAGCTTGCAGACCTCCACCAATTTGCCGTAGCTGAATTCTTTGCATTCATGTACAGTTCCATTTTGCAGAGGTAGTTTAGCACTTAGTTATCATTTCTCCTAGGAGGTGTCTATTCAGCTCTCCCCAGATTCTATACACTCCTTTGCCTCTTGCTGTCAGTTCTATGACGGATTCAAGAACAATTTTCAATTTGTTGTTGATCTAGATTTTTGCCTTCGTATGATCTGAAAGAGTACTTTTCTGAATGTTCTTCAACTCTATTATGGAAACTAAGATTTTCATTCTGATCATTTTTGTTCTAAGATTTCAAGACATCAACATCGATTGCTTCTAAATTTCAATTAGGTATGCTTAAACTTTCTTTAGGCTAACATATATTTTCCTGTTTCTAAGAAACCAGCCAGCAGTAACATTCATTTTTTTTTCTAGGTGTCATCAACAGAAATGATAAAAGCAAAAAATCCTCGTGTAGGTGCCTATTTTCCCAAATCTATTTATTGTTCAACATTTTAAAGATATATATATATATATATCCTTGAAACATAATTTTTAGAACTTTATCTAAATATATTATTTTTTGGAAAGAAATGTACATTCAAATCAGGTCATTAAGGTTTAGTATGCTAGCTTACTGAAAGTTGCTTGCAATGCCATAGGTTTACTTCTGCCTACAAAGCAAAATAAAAATGCATTTTCATATCTTCGCATTGTTTACAAGGGCGTGTATCTTGTTTTCTTGGTTTTGGTAAAAATACTATAGAAAAAAGTGGAGGTCGTCACATTAGATTAACTACCAATTATATAGCCTTAGTAATTATAGTATTCATACACTAACTTGAGCTCTTAGATATAAAGCTGTGCTTAAAACAAAATGGAATCAAGTTTTTCACATTTAGCAGTGCTGCCAAGGCACTACAAAGTCATATTCATACAAATTTCTTACAACAAGGAAATGTGTCCTAGATCTAGATCACACAGGGATCATGGGTCAGGATATGAAATCCTCAGGAGTTGTGTAAACTGGATTTAAATCATTAGTAGCTTGAAATTATCCATAATAGTTATGATAATTTATAATTGATACTATATTTTAGTCAATTGTATTTTTGAAGTTTTGTAGTAAAATTTCTTGTTTACAAATCTTTTGACAGAGTGCCTCCAAAGTGTGTAAATAATTGTTCAATATTGTAGCAGAATACTACTTGTGGTTTTGTGCTCAGAAATATATGAAAAGATCTTCTTGAGTAAATATTTCAGTTCAAGTAACTCATATACCAAGTTATAAAACTAGTTCAGACCACAACTGACTACTGAAATTCCCAAATCCCCATGTTCAGTTTAAGGCTAAAGCTACTCTACTAGCCTGCCAATTTTGTAGCCAGCTAAAAACATAATGTTGCAGATTTTGTTTCTTGGTCAACTTCTCTCATAAGCAGAGTTCCAAGATGGCTCCGAGAGATTCTCATTGTTTCCCATACACTCAGCTTCTCCATGTTATTTAATAAAATGCAAGTCTAGATATTTTGTTTTTACTTATTTTATGAAAAAGTAAAACAAAATTTCATAACAATATAAGAGAATAACAATAATCAATATGCTGTGTATCACCATGTTCAATGTAGTTACTCAGAGTGCAAGACAAAAAAGTTTACAAAAAAGAAACAAACAGATGATAACACAAAACTTTCTTTTCATTGAACTGATATAAACTACTACATAAGTGAAATAAATTTGCCTACATATACTATTGTAAATGGATTTTTTTAGATATATGTAAGGTCATATATCAGTTCAATTTGGGAGATTATCAAAATGGGCCTAACCTAATTTCATCAGCCCTTTCAAAGCAGAGTATGTTCTCTAGCTAAAGGCAAGAAAAGTGATATTCTCCAGTTGGTGACAGAAAAGACTGCTAGGAATAATTTTAAGGTCCAGGGGATTACCTGTTTACCAAGGCTATGTAAGAAGGAATTGTGTGAGTCCTTTAGGAGCCTAGAGAAATCCCTCTCAACAACTAGAAGGAAAACAGTAGTTTCACTCCTAGAATCTCAAGGAACTGAATATCAGTCGGTGAGCCTGGAAGAAGACTGTGAGTGACTATAAGAAATGTAGCACCAGAATTTGGCTGATTAGAGGAGGTGGTACATTAAAGATACTCAGAGAAGAGTCAGGAAAAATGCAGGAACTCTGAAATATGGGGGACAATCAACCAAAAATGGAAAATCAATATGAAAGATGATCCTGATAGATCAAGGCAAATACCTGTGTCACTGAAAAGGGAAAGAAGTGCCACCACAGTGCACAGTTGCTCTGGATCCCCCTGCTATCCCACCTTCCACCTTCCAGGAAGCAGCCATTTTTAGAGTGGTCTGACAGTCTAAGGGAATGAGCTAGTAGTGCATATACCTGACTCTTGGAATAGGCTCTTTGTATCCTCTCCCTTCTTGCCCCCATCATCTCCCAGACACAGGGGAACACTGTGTCCCACTGGCATCATCCCAGAGCTCACCAGAGACAAGAGAAGACCACCATTCCAGGCAAAGAGGCTGAACATAGTGAATGATGATACGGTGTCTAGTGTCCTGGCAGGAACCCTTGGATCATATTCTTGGAGACACAAGTGAGGAAGTGAGTTTGAGCTCTTCCCTGTCATTTCTACAAAGTCTGGCAAAATTTGAGTTAGGCTGAAATCCTGAACTGCGACCACAGTCATGCTGGGAGGAGGGGGCTGGGGTGTCCCTGAACCAAGTCCAGGGACTGTGTCAGATTCTGCTGGCTGGAAAGGGGAACTCTTGAGAGAGAGTCAGTACAGGTTCTGAGTGAAAAATAAGACAGGATAGTCTGGAGCAGAAAACTTCTGGCAGCATACTAGGTGTAAAATCTCTAGAGCAAGAATGCAGAGTTTCATCCAGTACCAAGGAAAGCAGAAGCCATAGGACACTGACAGAATGTGAAGGAGAGTTTGGTGTCAGGAGAATTATCTTGCATCCTCCCATGCTCAGTTAACCATCCCCTAAGCACAGTGTGCATCAAGTAAGACAGCGCAAAGAAACTAACAAACTTCACCACTTCCAGGCAGGCTGGTAAACAGCCTGCAGACAAGAGAGAAATTGGTGTAGCGTCCTGAAAATGCACTACAACTAATGCAGGAAGAGAACTGTGTGGACATTCAGGCTCTATGGCTTAGTGGCCATGTGGGCATTGCTTGTGTATTCTCTTACTGGACCATCTGGTCTGGGTTCTTGCTAAATACTGTCTTTTGTTTCCGATCGGGTGGGTTTTTTTTTTTTTTTCTTTTTTCTCCCTCATTACTTTTCTTTAATTCTTGTTTCTGTATCAACACTATAATTTACTTGTTTTTTCTACTTTTTTAAAAATTTTTTTAAATTTTTAATTTTTACCAAGAACATGCATTGGTACATTGTATACATAATGATCATAATCAACATGGTTATTTTGTACCTGTACATGATGTATCTTGGTTTTCCCCCTCTTCCCCTCCGCTCCCTTCCATTCATCCACCCCTCTCAATTTGCAACAAGTTTACTTACATTTTTCCATTTATTCCCCTTTCATCTTACTTTTCTTTTAACCTTCCTTCTTTATTCCCCTTTTTCCTATCTAGTTCTCTGTTTTGAATACTATCTCTTTTTTTGTTTACATAATATCTATTATAACCCTTTGTCCTTATTTACACTTATGGTTTCTCATATCAGAGAAACAATTCTATGTGTACTGATAAATGACTGATATTTTCACTTAATAGTATGTTCTCAAGGAACATCCATTTACATACAAATGACTCTAGCTTATCCTTTTTTATGGCTGTGTAGTACTCCATTGTGTAGAAAAACCACATCTTTTTTAGCCATTCATCAGTTGTTGGGCATTTAGGTTGTTTCCAAGATTTAGCTATTACAGATTGTGCTGCTATGAACATGGTTGTGCATATATCACTGTGGTATGATGTTTACTTTTTAAATTATTCTTTTAAAATTGTTTTATCTATACTCTGCTTCATCTTGGTCTTTATTCTCTTTTCTTTCACTAACATTTTGTCTTCTCTCTTCTAATCATTTGCTATTACTTCTTTTACCTATTCTTCTCTTTTCCCTCACCCCCATCCACCTTTCATTTTATATATTTCCTGTAGTTGTAAAATTTATATGTATTTCTTGTAATTGTAAAATTTTAAGAGATAGAGAGGAGGAGGGAAGGAGGGGGGTGGATGGTCCTTGTACCATTTCAGCCATTTGCCAAGCTAGGTTTTAATTGTTTTATTGATAATCTTATCACCTACTCCATCTCCACACACACAGTCTTCTAATTCTCTATGTTAGTAGAATTGTAGTGAAATTTCCAATGGCATATTAAATTTTATCAAAATATTAAGGAAAAACACTTTCTTACTTGTAGTGTAAGTTTGGCATAATCACTTCATTAGCATAAAAATTTTTCTTTTTATTGTTAGCGTCTTTAACTTCGCACAATTAAGAGTTACGATGTTGAAAACATGCTCCTACAATTCTTTCTTCTAAATATCTCACATTTAATAAAGTTAATCAGAAAAGTTTTTCATTATTATATTTGTGATCAGATGTTTTCATTTATCTTCTCGTACCAGATCCCATTTTTCTACATTAATATGTAACTAACATCATGTTTATCTCTGTGTTATTACAGACTGCTTTCTTGAGTTTCTCAAGTTAAGTCTCAATATTGATTTAATTTTTACACAATTATAACTTTTCCTTTCTTCAATACAGGTCTCCGTATTCATTTAGTTTTCTTGCTGTTGCTGCATTCGTTCCTATTTTTTGTCTTAATTAGTTATCTGTTTATATTAGATTTTCCCTCATGTTAGCTTTATACTCTCATTTTAGAAGCTTTGAATGCATTTTATTTTGATGGAGGATGGACATTATAACAATGTTCTGCAATGTATGTTTTCCTTTTTGTTTCTTTTAAGAAATGTTTAACAAATCCATTTTTTAACTTCTAAATAGTTAGAAGTGAAAATTCCTCATGTTTTATATCATTTTCATTTTGTTGTTGCTATGCTATTTTCTTCTCTAGTGTTTACCATAAAACTAGTATTATACAGTCTTAGTGCTGGACATCACTAGGTTGCATCTTCAATCTGCTTAGTACAGAAAAAATCTCTTTCTTAAATCTACATTGGAAAATGTGTTAGATATCCCCAATTTCTGGTACGAGTTCCAGTCTTTCACCACAAATTTGTGTCATATACTGGGAAAAATGTTTTTTCATATTTCCATCTACTATGTGATACTAAAGAAAAAGCCTGTAATCAAAAGAACTTTTCTCAACACATTCTTTTCTCCTGGCTTTTCTTGTCAATGTATCCATCCCATCACCTTCCTCCAGCATGATTTGGTTGGGATATACCACCTGAGAGTCTAAGATGCAAAGTGCCTGAAGTTGTCTCCAGCTATAGCACAGTTCATTAGTTTCAGTCAATGAATTTTGATGGCAGCTATATAGGAAACAAAAGCATGACTTTTTTTTTTTTAACGAACTATGTGCATCAAAGAAGTGGTGTGCTATTGATGCAGATCTTATGTAGCTAACAGAATGAACTTTTTAGAACAATGCTTTCATTATATTGTGCCCTATCCAAATACATACAAGATAAAATCTAATTTTCTTAGCTTGACATTCAAAGTTCACCTTAATAAGAATAATCCATACCTATCTCAGCACTTTTACTCCTACTGCCCCTCTTTTTCCCTTCTTTCTCCCTGCCACTTAGTTGTCGAGTCAAATTAAAACATCATCCATCGTTGTAAGATCCCCACTTTTTGAAATGCATAACACTTATTTTCTATACTGTAGGGCCTGTAAGCAGCAAGGTCCATGAAAGCAAGTAATGTGATTAACTTCTTTTGTTTTGATTCAGTTTTATTTTTGAGAGCTTATAAAAATATGTATCATATACTAGTTTTTATAGCAAAACTGTGGCATGATTCACGAGGCATGATAAAAATACAGATATATAGTGAATGTTTAAATTTTAAAATGTTATTACATTGAAAGACACTTGCAATTAATTCCTTTCAAAATAGTACCCCTCTTTTTGAACACACTTATCCCCATCATGCTTTCTCCTTTGTGAAAATGTTTTGGGTGTCCCTTTTATAAGTGTCTTCATAAGGTATGTACAAAAAGGTAGTGAATGCCGCTGCTGAATGCCATCTAACGGAAAGGCAGGCTTATAAAATTATTACAGTGTATACTCATCCACCTTATATACTGGTTCTGATAGCATGTGAGTTCTGGCTCTTCCTTAAAATTAAAATGACCATGGAAAGTAAGCATTTTGAATAGATTTAGGATATCAAGGCAGCCACAACAGCACAACTAAATACACCTAAAAGGGCTTCCAGAACTGTCTCAGAGAGTGCCAAAGATGATGGAGTTGAGTGGTTTCAATGTGAGGGAGGGTATTTTCAGGAGATTAAAGGTGGGGCGACAAAATTGCTATAAATATTTTTAAAAAGGTAAACATTCACCATGGTTTTTGATCACACATTGCACTTATTATGTAGCATTATAATCAAATGCTTATGAACTCTATAGGTACAAGTATTTATTGATTGAATTCCTTTCTCATACACTTTGAGGAATTTTCATATTATACATTTATGCGAGGTAATCTATAACTTCTAATTCTTCTTCCTCCTCTTCTGATAAGATATTGATGTCATAAATTCAAGTGGTAATTATTTTAAAAAGTATAATTTAGGAAAGTATTTCAGGAAAGATACATTTATAATTCTGTGTCTCTATAATAACTGATAAGTCATACTATTTCATTGGAAAAATAGGAAAAAAAATTTCGAATTGTATGAGGAAAAGATGTAAGGTATACTTTGTACTTCAGATATATAACTGAAAATTATACAAGTAAAAGTTGTGATTGTCAATGCTCACATTTTCAATTTTAAATAGGGAACACCTTAACATTTTCTATAAAGTGTGGTCTGGACAATTCGCCAAACCTAGATTTTGATCTGGTCTCTGTTAAAAGTGGAACATGTGACATCAGGCAACACAGAACGTCTACAAACTTGATTTCATGATTTATAAAATGCATATTCCAAAGAAGTCGAAAATGTCACAAAGTCTTGTGAGGACAAAATGCAACAATAAGTACAAAATAACTTTTAAAATTTTATTTAAATACTATAGATTATCATCATGGTCTGTAAGTGATCAAAGAAAGAATCTCCTTAGTAAAACAAAATTTTAAAATCCTAAAAAGTAATACAATATCAAGTGTTATGAATTAATTACAAAAATATTGAATGATAAGAGACAACAAGCCTACTAATTTAGTGTTGCCAGATAAAATGCAAGACAACCAGTTTAATATGATTTTTGGATAAACAGCACCTATATGTTTTAGTATGTGTAAATTATACAAATGGTCTCTGGCCCTCAAGACACATTAAAAATACCTATTAAATATTTGTCAATTAGGAGTAGGTGACTGTGAAATAATAATAAACCAGTTTTCTGTTCCAACCATATGTTGTTACTGATACTTGTAAAGGAGAATGGAAAAAGATTTAACACAAGGTAAGTCTCAGAGAAATAATACATTACTTAGTATATGGTGTAACGAATGTTGGTGTTTCATTACTTTTGTTTGTGTGACTTCTTAGTACATCGAACATACTTTACCTACATTCAAGTAGAACATAATTACTTCCTAAAATTTAACATAAATAATTTCTGACTTATTAATGCTTTGTATTATCCAATACAACATATAATTATGAGTAGTAGGTACAAAAGCATGGTGGTTTTATAAAATCTCAGAACTAAGAATGGTGCTGAAACTAGATGAACTAGTCTATGGAAAATAATGTAATCCTAGTAAGTTTGGGGAAAGAAGGGAACAAAAGATTGACAAAAAAAGTGGCCACAACAATTTGATCATAAAATAAAGACACACAAATTGATTTAGTTTATCAATTATAAACAATTTCAAAGATATGAAAACCATTAGAGTAATATGGGAAAACTCTTTGTTTATGTGAATGTAATAAGTGATTTCCCCCCTTTATCACCAGTATGTTCTTAACTAATACATTTCATTTTGAAATCCAACCTGCCAAGTTATCTTTTTTTTGCACCTGGGACTGAACTCAGGGCCTTGCGCTTGCTAGGCAAGCACTCTAACCACTGAGCTAAATCCCCAACCCAAATTATCTATTCTTTTATCTAAAATGATGTTATTTTTACATGACTTGTCTTGGTAAGAGTTCATATTAATGTACAGTTTTAAAAGAACTGTGGGTTGGATGTAATCTACCCATTGACTCATAACTTAAAATTCACTTTGCTCTTTGAAATTCAAAAGTTGAATGAACAGAGAAATGAGCATAGCCCTACGCAGCCTAAGCTTTCAAGGTTTCTGCCTAGAATACATCATTTACAAGTTACTTAAGACTAAAGATTCCAGATTTCTACAAGTTTTATCATTTGTTTTCTAAATTTATTAAAACATCTTTGGCAGTTTGTGTTTTATGACTCATATATGCATACAGGCCAGGAATAAAGTGAAACTTTAAGTTACCCATGTTAAGTCTCTATGAATAAACTTATGTTTGTATTCCAGGGATACAAAAACTTATTTGATGGGATTTTTAATTATCCCATATAGATTTTATTTTTCGTAATAAAGTTTTTCTTCAACTACTTTTTAGTTCTTCTCTTACTACTTATATGCCCTTTGGTAAATTATTTAATATAATTGACTCTGTTTCTAAAAAAAAAGAGAGACCAATAACTCAATGTGTCTGCATCCAAACTTTATGTTCCCAAGGGAGAAAAATGCACTAGCTCTCTTACAAGCAATATGGCATCAGTTTTTTCGAGATAATGTCAGGACAGTCTGTCTAGGAAGTAATCACTTACTCACAATCTCACTTTGTAATACCATACCTAGTTGCCGTATCTCCCGTATTATGTGTTCATTCTTATTGGTGCAATGTTTGTACTAAATAAATTTAGGTATGACATTGCTTTAATTTTTGAGGCTGCAAATGAACATGAACATATCAATACTTCACCAAAATACCCGCACTTTTGTATATGCAACATATGTACACATATGCGTGTGTGCAATATATATACACACAGTACTTAAAAATACATCTGAAATTGTAATTAATATTTTCAGTTTGAGGACTGAAAATCTGAAAGATTCTCAACAAAGTCCATCGTAGTTTGTCACAGAAAAATTGAATGCATTAAGATTCCAATTCTATAAGTAAAAGCTTTATTGTGGGTGCAATCACATTCTCATGCACAAATAAGTGCTGAGTTTTCTTTATGCAGAAGCCACTGCATCTTTTCAGTTTTATTATTTGAAAAACAAAATCAACATTTCAAACAAACATCTATTGCCAAGAATTGAATGCTATGTATTGCATATCGCAGTTTATATTTTACCAATGATTTGAAATTAAAATAACCTTATAACTAATACTCATCCGGTAATTGCATTCTAGATATGAAAATCAAATATGTATAAATTCAAATACACACACGGAGGCACATACATTATGCAGGCGACATATGACCTTCATCACATTAAAAATTACTAATATGTCAAATAAATTACCGATCTCTTGGCACTATTTTTTATCCTTTTAGCTTATTGTTCTGTTGCATCTTAGAACTATTGACCTAGAATGACCCTTATCTTCTTGTCTATTCTGGAGTAGTATATGTTTATTTACAAGGCAATATATCTACTTCTATTTATTCATAAAGTTAGATCTCAACCATCCAAGCTGTATGGAGTACTCTTTACTATACTCAGGCAACTTTGGCTACTCGTTTTTTTTTTTTTTTTTTTTTTTTTTTTTTTTTTTTTTTTTTTTTTTTTTTTTTTTTTTTTTTTTTTTTTTTTTTTTTTTTTTTTTTTTTTTTTTTTTTTTTTTTTTTTTTTTTTTTTTTTTTTTTTTTTTTTTTTTTTTTTTTTTTTTTTTTTTTTTTTTTTTTTTGCTTTGCTTTATCTTTAAAGCTCAGTTTAGCATTTATAAAACACATACTCAATACCTTCACATTCTTTTTTCCATTCTGTACCTGTAAATCAGTCATATCTGTCACAAACATGGGGGAAAATCAGCAGGAGCTGCTAAATGATGAAATGTTTATTCTGTGCACCAGAGTTCATTGGTCATTTTGGGAACTGTAAAGGTAAATGTTATGTACATTCTTAAGGACATGAAGTAGAGAAAAACAGATAGCTATGAAGAAAACATGAAAGTATAATTCAGAGCAGTCAGGATGCCCCAAAAGAGAGAGTTTACTTCTAATAGAGAAAATCCTTATAGTAAATGATTTTTTTTCTGGTTTTTGAGACAGGGTCTCACTGTATAGTTTAGGTTGGTCTTGACTTCACTGTGTAGCCCAGGCTGACCTTGAACTCTCAGTGATCCTCATCCCTCAGTCTCCGAAGTGCTGATATCACAGGCATGTCCCACCATGCCAGTGATTAACTGAATTTTTAAAAATTAAATATGACAAAAATATATACATTGAGTGATCATATATTAAGTACTAAAATTATCACTACCCAGATTTAACAAAGCATAAAGTTTTACTATTTATTCTTCAGGTCTAACAATATATGAAACATTATACATAGAGTAATGCTGTTTTTGTGCTATTCAATTGTCCCAAATCACTTCTTTCAGAAGTAATCACTACAATTAAGGTTATCTATTCATTATGTTCATGTTTTTATAATGTTTTTACAGAAATAATTGTTTGTGATCAGGATATTGACATTACAATTATAAAAATTAATGAACAGTGTGATGGTTGATTGATTGTGTCAACTTGTAGGAGAAGCTTAACTAAATTGGTTTAGCAATTCTACACCCCAGGGTGTAGAAGATCCACCCCAGGCTGGCCCACTCTCGAGATGGTATAAAGGGGAAATGAAGAGGAATCTAGCTTGGCCGGTTTCTTTGGGATCAGTTTCGCTTCCTTTGGAGGAGCTCCAGAACTCCAGACCTTCACCTGGAAACTTCGGACCTCTAGACCTTCACCTGGATACTTCGGACCTCTAGACTTTCGGCTGGGCCCTCCGGATCTCCAGCTTGCAGACGGGCCCTCTGCATGCTTCCACGCCTGACTTGTAAGAAGCCGGAGGAAGCCAAATTGTACCATTTTACCCACGAATCTTAATTGCCACAGGAATGAAAGTAAACTAACTTTTTCATGATAAAATAAGATGCCCTCCACCTGGTCAGATTGAAAGAGACAGGCAAGATTGTTGAATCCAGACCACCCCAGTTTCTCCCACCCCCAATCTCAGTCTCACATCCTTGATCCCAGCAGAACCATGCCAAACTGATCAATGGATCAATTTAGTAATCACACACTCTAGATCCAGCTATCTCTTACCACATGAGGCTTTGGGGGAACATCTAGACACAAACCTTAACAAACAGCTAAAGAAGATGTGGTTTTTCTATACAATGGAGTATTACTCTGTCATAAATAAAGGATAAACTTGAGATATTTGTGGGTAAATGGATGTACCTTGAGAACATACTCTTAAGTGAAATAAATCAAACACTCGTGGATACATATCAAATTGTTTCTCTGGTATGAGAAACCATAAGCATAAATAAGGACAAAAAGTATAATAGATACTAAGAAAGAAAGATAATATTCAATAGGGAGGAGAACCAGAAAGGCAGGAGGGGGAAAAGAAGGAAAGAAAAAAGAAAAGAAAGGGAAAAAGGGGGAAAATGTATATAAAGTTACTATAAATAGGGAAAGGAGAGGGAGTGGAAGGGAGCGATAGGGAAGAAGGGTGGGAAACCAAGATGTATCATGTACAGGTACAGATTAACTATGATGAATGTGATCACTATATATACAATGTACCAATACGTGCTCTTGGAAATAAAATAAAACAAAACAAAACAAAAAATATATGGTTACTTAATCTCTATTTTCATGACTTGTTATTTCACTCAATTTTTATTGGGAAATCTATGTGGAAAATATAGATATAACATTCATTCTTGCTCCTACATAGTGTTACATTATATGAATAGAATGTGAATTATCCACTGTACTACTTATGATTATTTAAGTTTTCCCAAGTTTGTTTCAGTGAATTCCTATCATATATGTCATTTTACATGTATCAGAATTCTCACAATACACTCCTTGCTATTTCTCAAACATGTCAGGCACCCTATCAACTTAATTTCACTGAACATCCTGTTTCTTCTGGATGGAATGTTCTTCTTTGCTATTCATGTCATCTTTTCAAGTCCTTGTACAAATATTACATTCTTAAATATATCTTCTCTCTTTACTATATATCCTGGAAATCCTGGTAATCCTTTTCTGAGAGACTGTCTTTTGGCTTAGATGGCCTTATTATTTCCTGATATATGTTACTTGTTTTGAGCATTGTTTATCTCTACTACTGTTAAACTGTTGTTATTGTGAATGGGATCTTTTCAGTACTACATTCCCTATATGGCTATAGCTGAAGAATAAAATTTTATTGATTCTATATTAATATTTCTATCCTCCTGGGTGGTTCAATTATTTAATTCTTTATTCTGAGAATGTTTATATACTTTCTTAGAAGGTTTTTATAAAAAAGACCATGTTGCTTGCAAATAGCAATTTTGATTCTTCTTTTTGAACTATTTTTCCTTTCACTATTTTTTAAATTACAATATTGAGCATCAACTTAGTTGGTCACCCAATAACTTTGTACACATAGGATATTTTATTTGAAATTTTATTATAATAAACACTTTTTCCAACAGTTCAAACATTTGGTTAGTCAATTTCATTAGATGATTGCTGTAATACACTCTACAGACCAATTCACAATGACACAGCCATTATTTTTTTCAATTTTTTAAAATTTTATTTTATTTTAATGGTACATTTTAGATGTACATAGTGATAACATTCACCATAGGGGATTTGTACCGGTACATGATATATCTTGTTGCTTCTTTTTTCCCATTCCCCTCCCCTCCCTTCACCCCCTCCTCCCTCCCTATTTACAAAAGCTTTGTTTCCATTTTTCCTTCCATTTCTTATTTCTCTTGTCCCTCTATTCCTTTCCCCTTCTCCCTCCCTTGTTCCCTTTCCCATTTGGACATTTTCTTCCCTTTCCCAATATAATACATTTTAGTCTTTATTTACACTTCAGTTTCCCACACCAGAGAAACTATGCAGTATTTAAACATGTGTGTCTGATTTATTTCACTTAAGAATATGGTCTCAAGATGCATCCATTTACCTAGAAATATCTCAAGCATATCATTCTTTATGGCAGAGTAGTACTCCATTGTATAAAAAAACCCCCACATTTTCTTTATCCATTCTGCTGTTGATGGGCATTTGGGCTGTTTCTAAGATTTAGCTATTACAAACTGTGCTACTGTAAACATGGGTGTGCATATATCGCTGTGGTATGATGCTTTTAATTCTTTGGGGAAGATACCAAGAAGTGGAATACTTGGGTCAAATGGAATCTCTAGTCGTAGTTCCCTGAGGAATCTCCACACTGGTTGCATCAGTCTACATTACCACCAACAGTGGAGAAGGGTTCCTTTTTCTCCACAGCCCCTCCATCATTTGTTATTGGCTGGTTTGTCAATAATAGCCATTCTTTCTGGAGTGAGGTGGAATCTCAGGGTTGTTTTAATTTGCATTTCTCGAATGCCCAATGATTTTGAACATTTTTTTCATATATCTACTTGCTGTTTCTACTTCTTCATCTGAGAAATGTCTATTCATTTCAGTTGCCCACTTTTGGATTGGGTGTTTAAATTTGACACAGCCATTCTTATTTTCTGCTGAAACATTTTCACATTTGTGATTCCCTTTACAAATTGCAAGTGAGTGGCATTAGGTTTAGTTGATTAAAGAATGAAAATATTGGACTGAGTTTTAAACATTTGTCATACAGCATATTAGATATCAAAACTAATATTTAAAAAATGGAAAAATCAGTAAATTAATAGTGGACATCATATAGTCAAAAAACATTAAACAAAATGATTGACTGAAAGCTTTCTTTCTTTTTTTTGGGGGGGTGCTGAGGATCAAACTCAGGGCCTTGTACTTGCAAGGCAAGCACTCTAACCACTGAGCTAAATCCCCAGCCCTGTCTTTTATTTTTGAAGCAAATTCTTTTGCATCTGTGCTGGTGTGTGAATGGCACATGAGGCATGGAAGTGGTGGGACTGTATGTGCATTCAAATTAAACATGGAGATCATGCATGTATATCATAACCTTCAAAACTGATTCATAGAACATATTTATAAATTTCTTTTTAGAGTAAGTATTGCAATATATAATAAGAATACAGTACTTGCCCAGAAAGAGTTTGTCATGCAAATTATCCAAAGGAACTTAATCTCTGAAAAAACAAAATCTACTTCATGGTTTACTAGCCGAATCCTGAAATTATTGATGCACTACATGGTATTATTAACAAGAGCCTTCCTTTACATTGTTTTTGGGGATCAATGGAAATCAAGAAGAAAGAAATCATTCTCGAGCCATTCAAATGCACGAATAAGACTGATTCATCTTAATACACATCACCTTGTAAACCAGTGTAAAGTTCACACATTCTCCTATAATTTAGGCCTGTCTCCTCAAGATAGCTAGACGTGATTTCTTCTTGCCTGGTTTTTGCTAATGCAATGTCTATTGCCATCACATTCTATCCCTGTGCCCGCCTTTGAAATATTAACTTTGGTATTCTTAGTTACTTTACTCTTTAAAGAAAGATTATTTAAAATAAAATGTGGTTACATCTAATATCACGAAAGAGAAATTCAATATTAAAAACTACTCATTTAAATCTAGGTATGTTAATAATTCTTGTTCTCCAAAAAAGATGAAGAGAGAGACAGACAGACAGACAGACAGACAAACTGGGAGACAGAGACATATCATTCAACAAAACTTTACCCAGCAATGCATTGATTAATTTCAGAAGTTACTGAGAGTGTGGGAATGCCCAGATGCAGCTACACCATTAAATTGTTGACGTTCATCCTTTCAGCAACTTTTATTTAGGCACATGGCTGATGGTAGTATTTGAGTGGAGCAAAATTTAAAAGACATTTGAATCAATATGACAGCACTATATTTTCTTTTTTGTTCTTTGAAATTGTTCAAAAACAACCGTTAGGAACAAATAAATGTCACTTTCAAAACATAAAAATGATTTTCATAGTAACAACTCATACTTCATGAGCATGCATTTTATTAGTTTTCATAATATTTATACCATTAGATTGATGAATGAAAAAAAAAGGGATAAAGAAGTTTAGGAATAATCCTGAGTCTATGAAAGGGTGCAACTCGGTGGTATAAAGGGCATTACTTTCCTTTGGGGCTAGACAATATGTTGTACAGAAATGCTGGAGAGTAGTCATTTATCTAGCAAAGAAGTTAAAGGAGAGTGGGATGAGATGGTCTTCTATGTATGATTTCTACAGAAAAAAATGATGGAGAAAAATGTTAAAACCATTCATAACTCCAACTATTTACACTTTACTGTGCTTCATTTCAGTCTTTTTTCTTCACATATGCCAATATTTGTTTGGATTTTTAGAATTGAAATACTATTTGTATCCAGTGTTCTTCTTTGTGGAGTATTGAAGATTGAACCCAGACCCTTTGCATTTAGCTACACACCCAGCTCTTGGTTTAAATTTTAAATTTTGAGACAGGATCTCATTTAATGGCTAAGTTGCCCAGCCTAGAATCAAACTTGTGTTTCTCTTGCCTCAGCCTCCCAAACTGCTGAGATTACAGGCATGTAACACTACTCCCGGATAAAGTATATCAAGAACTTAAATTTTGCCAGATAATATACAAAATATTTCACATATTATTTAATTAAAACAGCAAAGCTCTAATTTAGTAATGTTTTTATCCTAATTTTCAATTGAAGAAACTGATACACAGCGAAGTTCAGTTAGAGTGTATAGGGGAAGATCTCACTTGAGAAAGAAGTACTGCGTGCATAATCTTTCCCAGTATCTGTTGATATATACTTGTTGAATTGTACTCTTTTTTTGCAGAAAAATATGTCATGAATCTTCTGTCATTTTATAAAATATATTACTGCTCCTGTAGTGATCATATAACACGTTATAATTTACATCACATTTTTCCACTAGTGGATCATTAAATTGTTTCTAATTTTCATGAATACAAGAATAACTTAGAGCTTTGTGATAACAGTGTTATAGTAAGTTCAAACTTGGACATAATGTAGCTTTAAACATGGAGCAAAGGTGAAACTAAATATGAAAAGAGAAAATCAAAATTTTATCGTTAGACTGAGAAACAAACAAAACTCTTGTGCACCAGAGAATTATCAAGTGTTACGTAGGCATAAAGCCAACAGCTTGAGGGGCACCAAGTATGCATTTCCCAATGGCAGCTGGGTGCTCAGCTCGTGTGAGTGATGGAGTTTAAAAGTGTTGCACTCAAGATCGGGGGCCTGAGCCAACTTTATGGCTTGAAGCAGGAGCTAAACTAGAGCTCTCCTTCCCTCTCAGACAGAGTAAGTTGTGAAAATTGTTGTCAAATGTTGAGTGAAGAAATATATTAATGGACACATACATCAGGACCAAGTACAGTTTTCTTCAAGATGCATGCACAGTGAAACAATAAAAATATAACAACATGGTAAAACATTAACAAATGATAGGTGAAAAGCATATTTTATTAACAGATATGTAAAAAATATTCAAGTTCAAAATGCATTCCTGCCAGACACATGGAAAATAGGACTAGAGAAGAAATTCTTCAACCTGCTCAATAGGATTTATTAAATATATGCTACCCATATGCTAAGTGATGATATTCTTGAATTTGATGAAAGTCAGAAAACAAGCCTGGATCGCTTTCACTGAGCATTAATAAGAGAAAAACTTGCCAATGCAATTAGAAATGAATAACTGAGATCAAGATTTTGAAGAGAAGAAAACAACGTCTTTTTCCATATTGTTGTCTATATATAAAATCCAACATGAATGAAAATTATCGATGTTAATTCCATACTTTAAATGTTTAAATAAAATGCAGGCAGAATATCTTCATTTTTAAAGCAAACATTTTTAAAGTGAAAATTATACAGAAAAACATAAACTGAAGTATTTGACTACAGTAAAAGTTAAATCTCTGTATGAGAAGACATGACAAAAAAGTTAAAATCAAGCCAATGACTCAATTATTTTTCTTGCATATGAATGACAAATGTTAATATCAAAATAGAGATAAATTCTATACAAAATTAACCCAATGAAAAAATAAAAACTATTCCTGAATGTCTTATAATCATATTGAAAGATGTCCTTCCTCTTTCAATGAAGGAAACACATGCTTTAAAAAATGAGATTTTTTTCCAAAACAATTATAATGACAAATTGAAAATACGACACTTCCAAGTTTTGGCAAAGGTATGGAAGAAGGGAAATACTCATATACTGCTTGTGGGCACATAAATTATAACACATTATAAAGTATATTGTAAAGGAGATTCACTGAACATGTGCATACATAACAATTTTGATTTTTCAGTTTCTGTAATGAAACACCACTGACATTTGGGGGTAGGTAAGTCTTAGACATAAGAGCCTGTTTGCATATGGCAGGGCATTTTGAAAAATCACTGGCCACTCAGTAGATACCAGTAGCACCTGATACTAGCAGTTTTTACAACCTAAAATATCACTGCAAATATCACTACAGATGATGGAGCACAAAGTCATCATTTATTGAGATCCTCTGGACCCGAGAAACTTGTACAACTTTCACATACATAAGGAAACAAATTGTTATGGCTTAAATTGTGCCCCCCCAACTCAAATTTATATATTGAATTCCTAACCCACAGTATCTCATTGGAAACGTATATGGAAATAGGTTAGTCACAAATATAATTGATTAATTTAACATGAAGTCACTAGGGTGGATTTTATTGTAATCCCATATAGCTAATATCCTTATAAAAGAGAAAATATGGGCAAAGATACAATACTAGAGGAAAAACAATGTCAAGAGACAAAGGGAAAATGTGATCATTTAAAAATCAAGAAAAGAAGCCCTAACGGATCCTTCCCTCACAAGAGACTAAACTTGACAACACGTTTATGTTGGATTTCTATCCTCCACAATTATAAGATAGATTTCTGTTGTTTAAGCCACTAGATGTTTGAAATTTTGCCACATCAACTCTAGAAACCTATTACGCATCTGTAAAGATATTCATTGCATCACCATTCATAAATAGCAAAATATATCATTTATATAAAATCTACTAAAGTTATTACATGTTAATTTAAAAAGTTAAAATTTGTTTAAGGAGATGAAATATTAATTGCCTTCATTTGGTCATTATACATTGCAAATATATATTAAGTTATCATAATATACTCCATAAGGATGTACAATTGAAATGATAATAAAGTGCAAAATTATTTGTAACATACTTTGGGACACTAAGCACAAATTAGAATAAATGACCTGTATATACTAAAACAGGTACATTTAAAAAATGAATAAAACTGTAATGTGTTCATTTCTTTTTACATTGTGTCATCACAATGTACAGAATAGAAACATGAATAGAAACATGAAGTAAAGAATAGAAATATGAAACACCTAACATAAACAATCAAACCAGCTATAGAATTGTAAACAATAAATTCCTGATAATGAGTTCCCGCTAGGGAGAGAAGGAAGGGAATGAGCACATAAAGGCATGGATACAGAATGAAAATTGTCTTTATTTTTATCATATAAAATATCTGAAAGAAATATGGTAAAATGTAGAAATTTGTTAAAGTTAGGTGTTGATTACCTAACTATTCATTTACTTTTCATTGCAAAACACGTAAAAGAACTAGTATAAATTTTTCTCAAATTATTTTTGAAGGAACATTTCTGTAATTAATATAGCTGGATTAAAATTTTTAATATTTCAGAATTTTGATGTACATGTTCAAATTTTTTCCTTAAAGTTTGCACTAATTTGCTTTTTCAATAGCAGTGTATGAAGAGGTTTCCTATGCTCTTATGTATAATGGTATTACAATTAAGTTTAGATTTTGTGACATTATTGATGAAAATAACTCAATGATATTTCCACTTATATTTTATATTGATTTAATTTCCAGTAATATGGATGTACTTTTTAAGGAGAGACCACTGGTATATTTTAATTTGTGAGGTGCTAATTTAGATCATTCCCTAACCATCAATCAACTTTACTGAGGTTTGACTTATGTTTAAGTAATTGTCATATTTTCAGTTACAGTTCTATGAGTTTACACAAATGTACTGACCCATATAACCACTAAAGGAATCAAAATATAGACTATGTCTATCATTCCATAAAGTTTTATCATGCTCTTTGCAGTAAATTCCCCCACCCCACTCCAAGGTCCCATTGATCTTACTTTTATCCCATCACTAACTTTTGTCTCTAATTTTACATAATAGAATCATTTTGTGCATGTAGCATTTGATATTTTTTCCTTTTACCTTAATGCACCAATCTTCACAATCTATCTATTTTTGTTTTAATTTGTAAATATCCTTCTTAAACTAGAATATGAACTTTTAATATTATATGTGTTCCAAAGTTTATTCAGATTTATCCATACCAGTTGAATTTGTTTAAATATTACTTTACATGTGTCAATGTTTGTGTTGTATATCTAATAAACTTAATAGTTTCCTTTGGAGATCTTCCCTTTTTATAAAACAGGCTTATATATCTTTTAAAATCTGAAATCAAAAGTTGACAGTGTACAAGGGAGTTAGTAGGGAGAATGACTCTAGTTCAGAGTGTCTTATTTTAGGTAAATAGTGTCTCCTAAAATTTTGTTTAAATGTTGAGAGAGTGTTTCTTGATCAGTTTAAAATCAGTAAAAATAGTCTTCAATTACACCCTCAGAGGACTTGATAAGAATCCTCTCTTTGGGAAACAAAGGGGACTGAGAAGTTGGTTTTAGGACCTGTGATAACAGTATAGAGGACTTCAAACTGGAAAGTAATAGCGCTCTTATCATTAGGGATATATATAAAAAAAAGAATCATGCAAAACCTAATACAAACAAAAATTTATGAATATATATGAGAGCAAGATATAAAATTTTTATGAAAAGATCCTACAAATCGATGGGGCTCCACTGTCAACTCATAGCTGACATTTCCCGTACTCTTACCTCTCTACTGATAGAGAATTTCAACACGAGAAAAGTCAGAAACAACATTAAATAAGCTGTGAGAGAAGCTTTAGGTGTGCAAAGCATGGAGGTAAAAAGAATGGATTATGTCTCTGCCTTAGTCAGAAAACACTAACTTGTGTGAAACCGCCTGGAGCTCTCTGTGGCTTAAGTCAAAGTTTGTTTCTCATTCGCACAAAGTATGATGTAGATATCCCTGGTTTTTGTGGTCACCTGGTCAGCTCTCCTCCAAGTAAAGAGCTCAAGGATGTATGCCCCAATATCCTGTTGCTCTATCATTTCATCTAAAAGTCCTTTACTTCTACTGTTGGCAACGGCATATAACACTTTCAACCACATTTCATTGGTCCTACTGAGATTATTTCCACCTAAATGGAAATGGTCTGTGTGTTTATGTGTTTCTATATGAAGTGGAATTTATTTTGTGAAAAGGGGAAATTGAAACAAATAGTGCACCTATATGACATTATCCCTGCACTAACTCTGTTCCTCACTACAAGTTGTGGGAGAGAAGAGAAGTTATCAACATTTTTTAAAATAAATTTTCATGAAAACCTTATAATATAAGGGAATGCTTGAAAGAAAAATAATGGTAGAGTAAAAATAGCTCCGTATCATTCTGAATCACAATATTAAAACACAGATACTAATACCAAATAGCCATGGAAAATTTCATAACTAATCTATGTAAAAGGTATTCTTACCAAGCACCAATATGCAGACAAGTTGGAAAAAACTTACCAATAACCCTTATATCATCATAGTGAGATGAAATCTAAATGTTGTTTTAATTTGCATTTCTCAAATGACCAGCGATGTTGAACGTTTTTTCATGTATTTATTGACCATTTGTATTTCTTCATCTGAGAAGTGTCAATTCATTTCAGATGCCCATTTTTACTTGGGCCTTTACATTTGGGCAGTAAAATTTTTTTGAGTTCTTTATACTTTATATTCTAGATATTAGTCCTTTGTCTTTGTCAGTAGTTGGTACATGTACGTAGCATGTCTTTATTCTTTTTTGTCCCCTTCCCCTCCAATCCTGTCCTGCTCTGTCCATCTTGTGGATTCCTTTCTCATTTAAAAAAGCTCAATTTTCATTTTTTTTCAAGATCCTTCCTCTCTTTTTAAAAATCATTTTCCCACTGCTTCCTTGCCACCTCCATCTCTTGTTTCATTTCCCATTTGAGAAAATCTCCTTACTTCTTATTATGTAATCTTTATTTAGCTCTTTATATTTTGAGTTTCTCACACAAGAGAAACTGTATGATATTTAAATATGTGTGTCTGATTTATTTCGCTTAATGTTATGTTATTGCAGTGTATCCATTTACCTACAAACATCTCAAGTTTATCCTTCTTTATGGCAGACTATTATTCCATTGTGTATAAGTATCATATTCCCTTTATCAATTTATCTGTTGGTGGACATATGGGCTGTTTCCAAGATTTACCTACTGTAAACTGCCTGAGCCTATGTTAACCCAATTAAATATTTTAACAGATATGATACAATGTGGATGAACTTTGAAAATACGTTAAATGACATAGTCATAAAAAATTGTCTCACATATTGTATGAATCAATTTTTTCTAAATATCTAAAATTTATAAATCAGTAGAAACAGCAAATTTATTGTTATCTGTGGCTAGGGAGAAGGGAGCGTGGGAAGTAACTGTATAATAAGCTTGATAATTTATTTTGGAAAGAAACAAAGCTGTTGGGAAATAGATAAAATCAGATAAATTAATGACTGCATAATATTTTTAATGCCTTAAATAGATGCCACAGAATTATTCATTTAAAAATGATCCATTTTGTGTTATGAAATGAGTCACAGCACACACACATGCAAACATAGATTAGGACTAATAACATGCAAAATGTAACCTTTTTACTAATGTCTGATTTTTATTGCTAACATCGGATGCCATGTCTGCAAATTTGTGTAGGAAACTTATGTAAAATATATAGTGTTATACTGATCTATATTAGTATGAAACTGTAGGAACAAAATTTAAAACTTTGAATACACAAAATTTGAAAACTGTATGACAATAACCTTGAATGAAATGGGAAATATTTAAAATAATATCTGAACCATAGAATATTTTTAATCTTTCCTTTTCTTTTCTTTCTTGAAGAGCTTTCCTGGGACTCTCATATGCTAGTCCAGTGCTCTACCATAAAACTTCTCCCCTCAGAAAGTACATTTTTAATTATTCAGAGCTGTTAGTTTAAGGGTGATATGTAATTATTGGAGAGCTATAATTTGTTTTACAAAGCTTATCTTTGTGCCATGGCCATGGTACAATTCAACAAGACAGGCTCCTTGACTAAAGAATTAAAACACTACTTCTGCTACTTCTACTCCTTTATCTACCAATTCATTCATCACTGTTATCCCTATGTGAACGTAAAGACTTGTTCTGCTTTCTATCATTCTTACAAATCATTTCTTCATTTGGAAAAAAATCAAATAATTCTAGACTAAGAAAATCATTGACAATCCATATTTGGAAGACATATCAAGGCACAACAGTTAATGGTTAATCAGAAAGTAGTGGTGACAAATGTGACCCTTATGCTACAAGAAGTGCTATACAACTTCAAAAACACTAAAAGAAACAGGAAATATTATATAACAATGAAAATTCAGTCAAGTCAAACAAAATTTGAAAAGGGAGAGGTGGGTATAAAGAATTTAAAACCAGGGATGGAGAGATAGGGAGGAATAGAAGAGTGAGGGAGAACAAAAAGAAAAAAAAACTGAGATAAATTCTGGAATATATGGTAAATTAACTAGGCACAAAAATATCAGCAATTATATTAAAAATCAAATTATCAGAATAAACAAAATTAAAAACAAATGTTGTTTTAAATGAAATAAGTGTATGTTGATAGGTATATACAACCACGTGCAACATAATTACATTTTGATCAGTGATGGACCATATATATCACGGGATTCTCATAAGATAATAATGGAACTAAAAAACTCCACTCACCTGATAACTTAATATTGCTCTTATGTCATACAGCAACATATTGTTTACATGTTCGTGTTGAAGATGGTGTAAATAAATGTGCTGACAATAATATAAAAGTATAGCAATACAATTATATATATCCCCACATGCTTCATGTGTACTGTTTTTCTTGATTGCATCAAGAAGCTATGGAAAATGATTGACCTATGATTATACCATCTATGTCTCTGCAAGTATACTCTATACTGTTCACACAATTTTATCACTGACATTGCACTTCTGTGAAAGCATCACATTTTTAAAGAAGAGTGTGTGTGTGTGTGTGTGTGTAGAAGGAGAGAGAGACAGACAGCCAGAAAGGCAAAAATTATAAAAACATAAAATATACAAGAAGACTAAAAACACAATTAGGAAGTTTTAACAACCAAAGGAGCCCAACACCCTCACTGGAAGAAAGACATCCTCTTTAATAAATGGTGCTGGAAGAACTGGCTTACCACGTGCCGAAAACTAAAACTAGATACATGTCTCTCACCATGTACTAAACTAAGATCGAAGTGGATCAAAGATCTAAACATAAAAGCAGAAACAATAAATCTCCTGGAGAATAAAATAGGAAGAACTCTCGAAGACATAGGGGTTGGAATATTCTAAAATGAAAACCATAGAAAATAATTATTCCATCTAATGACAAAGGATGATAAGCAAATTTAAGAAGAATTTCAAATTTAGAATATTAAAAAAATAATTGAATAATAAAGATAAACAAAGCAAAATAAAATTATAATACAAACAGTTAATTGAGACAAAAGTCAGACTTGACCAAAATGTATAAGGAAAATGAATCTTTAGAGTTTTACCATCATAGCTTTAAATTATGTAAAATATACATTTTTCAACAGATAAGAAACATAGTATGTATATTTCCAAACATACAGTCATGCAGTGAAACTATAAAAATTCTTTGCATAATCCAATAAAAATGAGTAAAAATTTTTCTAAGTGGCTCCTTCAATAAAAAGGAACTCAAATCTGAATTGAAATTTTCCTTAGAAATCAAGAGTCAAGGCATTTATACAAAAAGCTATCTGCTCTGGCAGAAGAGGTGCTCACAGAATATTTGCTAATGTATTCATTTAGTGAATATGCGTTAAGCACTTACCATGTGCTAAGAATTATTGCAGATGCTAAAATAGATTTTTCAAATAAGTATTATTCAGGTATAATATATCAATAATAAAACAGATTTTAAATGTGCTATGAGTAGAGTTTTGACAATTATATCCACCTATGTAGCCACCTCCACAATCATGAGAACATTTCCATTACAGTAAAAAAGTTCTGCCATGCTCCTTCTCACCCAGTCTCTCTCATATTTCTGGACATAGAAAACTGTGGTTCTTCTAACACTATAGATGAGTTTTTCAAATTCTTTGACTTCAATGAATGTACTCAGACAATATGTATTTTCTTAGACTACTCTTTCTAAATATTGATGGAAAATTTGCTCAATTTGTTGGACTTATAAGATCTGTTTTTTTGATTCCTGAAAAGAATTTAGAAAATGCATAATGTTGTAGTCTATAACATGTTTATAGTATGTTTAGTAATTTGCCTGCATATATGCATTTGGATTGTTTATAGTTTGCAGTTATAACTGATAAAGTTGGCAAGAGCATTCATAAACAAGCCTTTGAGTGAACAGCATGATTTTACTTTTCATTAAATAAGTAGAAGTAGATTTACTGGATGATACAGTAAGTTTATAGGTAACAATTCTATGAAAATGACACTGTTTTGGTAAACTATTTTAGCTTCTATTTATTTGAAAAAAAGTCTTTACTTTTACTTCATCTCTGAAGAAGAGCTTTGATGTGAAAAGCCTTGTATTTATCCAGACTCTTCACATTCTCCTGAGACCTGACTTGCCAAGATTCTACTAAGAAAAAAAACTGGTAGCCTTATCGAGTTCCCTTGTATATGAGGAATTTCTGTCTCTTGCTACTTTCAGTAATCTTTCTTTGTCTTTTACTTTTGAGTTTGTTTACATTTGTTTATGTACACTTGTGTGAACTGAATCTAATTTTAGATCTTTATTTTAATTTGCCAGTGTATTGTGATTTCCCTCAGACTTGGGAGTTTTCAGAAATAGTTTAATTACATAAGCTTTGTTTTCTTTTCTTGTTCTAATCTCCCTTTGGAATTCCAGAAAATGCAAATTAGTTCTCTTGGTTGTGTATTTTTTCCTCTGCACGCATATATTTAGAAGACCTGTCTTTGACTTCACATAGTCTTTCCTTTGCTTGTCACTTCTACTTTTGATGTTCTGTACTACGTTTTCAATTTCTTTCATCATATTCTTTGGCTTCTGAATTTCTTTTTGGTTCTTTTGCATTATTTCTGTATCTTTTTTGATCTTATTTTTGTCATATGTCTCTTAGTGATAGGGATATGTACTGAGAAATGCACTGTTATATAACGTTGTCAGCATGCATATATCCCACAGTGTACTTACACAAATGCATGTTAATGTATAAATTGGCTACATAGGTTGCTATGACATCAATAGATGGTATAATTTTAAGGGACCACCAACATATGTGAGGCCTATTATGGATCAATATATAGTCGTGCAATACATGACTACTGTTTTTCTAATTCCATTCACTTATCCATCCAGGTTCTCCTGCTGAGCTTCCTTAAAACAATTATCTTGATGTTTTTTGTTGTTATTGTTAGGCAATTTATAGATTTCTGTCTTTGGAGTCAATTATTTCATTTCTTTAGCTATACAATGTTCTCTGTTTTTTTTTTATGTTTATTATTCTGTTGTGCTACCGTCTCCACATCTGTTGCAGGAGGTAGCTCTTCCAGACTTTTAGGCTGTTTTCAGTGGGCAGAGACCTTCTCTACAAGTGGGTATTAGAACATTGGCCAGTTGGAGTGCGATGGGTACAGCACTGGTGAGGGTGTAACAGCATGGGGTCCATGTATCTCTCTCAACAGAGATGGTCATCAGTGAAGATTTAATGGTCCTCAGTGGCCAGGGATATGAGTGACTGCAGTGACAACGAAAGTTGGGGTCTTAAGTGGTGATGGCTGCTGAGTATCTCCTGACTACTCTTGTTCCCATAAAGGATGCTGTGGCCAAAGGAATCCCTCTTAGAATTAGATCCAACTTATATGGGTGCTTTCATTTGTAATAGCATGAGCCTAATATGTACTAATTATAGGCCATTTATGAAACTAGAATTCAGAGGGAGGAGCTAGAACTTGGAGAAAGCTGAAATTCCTCCTGACTTTGAGGAATAGGATTGCAGTGGCATCTCATTACTATGACTTGACATTATATTAAGCATAGATGCTTATAGAGTGGACAGGGAGCAAGGGTTATGAATATAGGTGGGTACAGAGCTACTGATTGGGAACACGAATTAAGAAAATATTTACTGCAGTGGTTGCTGTTGTGTGCATGGTGTGGGCACATTGAAAATAGCTACAGAACTGTGACATGCGTTGAAAGTATACATGTAGCAAGAAATGGTCATGAGTCAAGGGAGAAGGCTAATAATACACTGTGGCCCTGGCTTAGATGTCTGAAGCGTGGATGATCACAGAGTAGCAGTGTAACTAAGACCTGAAGCAGGGGCATATGCAGAGCTACCAAGGCCCCAAGGCTTGGGGCAGGGCTATCTCACAGTTGCAGTAAATCCAGTGGCTGAAACACAAACATGTGTGTTACAAATATAGACCTGGAGGCTAGAGTTTAGGTATATGTACAACAAATATGGCTCTGGATCATATTTAGGGTTAGGGGTTGGTAGTGATTCTGGTGAGGGGGAAACAAAACCATGACTCTTATCGGGAGGAACATGAAGGATTTCAGTGGAACTGACAGTTGTTATCTCACTGGCAAAAGCTGCCATTATCTTTAGAAGAGTAAGCCACCAGGAAAAATGGTGATATCCAGAATTTAGATAATATGGTTCGATCCCACCTTGGTAATTCCAAAATTTCTTAGGTATGTTGATATCCCCAGCAATCCATTCTGTGCAGGTCACAGAATACAGCTCCAGAGGATATATTCTATGATCACCAGTGAATAGTATCAAATTAGTATACACCCTTATATTTATACATGTATAGCTATGATAGCATTTAATTTCTCATGAAACCACAGTAAGAGATTAAAAAGAAGCAACAAAATTGAACAATTATAACAGTATACAGTAACAAAAGTTATATGAATCTCAAAATATCTTATTTTATTGTACTCATCCTTTTCTTGTTTTTGACAATATGAGATAATATAATGACTGTTATTGTTATGGTTTATATCTGGATGTCCCCACAGAGCTTCATGGGCTCAAAGTCAAAGGTTTTTTAAAATTATTTTTTATTGGCCATTTTGCCATACATAATGATTACATTTTTCATAGGGAATTTGTTACTATACATAGTGTACCTTAATTTTTTCCCATTCCTCTCCCCTCCCTTTAAACCTTCCCTTAGTCTCTCATTTTCTTTCCATTCTTTTCTTTTTTTTTCACACTATTCCTTTCTTTCCCTTCTCCTGCCCCCTTCACTTGTTCCATTTCCCATTTGAACATTTTCTTCCTACTTCTCAATATCTATCCTTCACCTTGCTACTTATTTATCCTTTGGATCTCTCACACAAGGGAAACAAAATGATTTTAAAACATGTATGTCTGATTAATTTCACTTAAAATTATGTTCTTAACGTGCATCATTTTGCCTAAAAATGTCACAAGTTTATCTTTCTTTATGGCAGAGTAGTACCCCATTGTGCATTAAAAACTGCATTTTCACTACGGATTCATCCATTGATGGGCATACGGGCTGCTTCAAAGAGTCGGTTATTATAAACTGTGCTACTGTAAACATGCATGTTCATATGGCACTGTGGTACGACACTTTTAACTCTTTCAGGAAGATACCTAGAAAGGAATTAGATGGGTCATATGGATTCTCAAGTTTTAATTTTTTGAGGAATCTCCATACTGATTTCCATAATGGTTATACCAATTTATACTCACACCAGCAGTGGAGATGTTTCTTTTTCCCCCAAATCTCACCAGTACTTATTATTATTTGATTTCTTGAGAATAGCTATTCTTTCTGGAGTGAGATGGAATTTCATTGTATCGTAGTTTTAATTTGCATTTCATGAATGAACAATGATGTTGAACATTTTTAATATATTTATTCATCATTTGTATTTCTTCACCTGAGAAGTATCTATTCATGTCAGATGACCATTTTTGGATTGGGTCTCTAAATTGAAGTGGGGTTCTGATATTTTGAGATCTTTGTGTATTCTAGATATTAGTCCTTTGTCTGAGGAATAGCTATTAAAATTTTATCACATTCTGTGGGTTTTCTCTTCACTCTGTTGATGGTTTCTTCTACTGTGCAAAAGTTTTTTAATAAGATGATACCCTGGTTGTTGATACTTTGTAATATTTCTTGTGCATTTGGGGTTTTGTTCATAAAGTCTTTGCATACAACTATGTCTTCAAGAGTTCTGCTTATTCTATCTTCCAGCAGCTTTAGTGTTTCTGTTTTAATATTTAGAGCTTTGATCAATTTTGATTTTAGTGTGAATGGTGAAGGATATGGGTCTAGGTTTAATCTTCAGCTGTGGAAAGCCAGTTTTGCCAGTACCATTTATTAAAGAGGTTATCTTTCTTCCAGTGAAGATGTTTGCCTCCTTGTCAAAAATAAGATAGCTGAATGTGCTTGGAGTTGTTTCTGTCTCTTCTATTCTGTTGCAGTGATCCTCAGGGTCTGGTTTTTATTTTTTTTTGCCAGTACCATGCTGTTTTTAACATAGTACCTTGATAGTATAACTTCAAGTCACAGATTGTCATAACCTCTGTCAAAGGCAAAGGTTTTGAAAGACGATTGAACATTTCAAAGTAGTTGAAGCCAGGTTGGAAGAGACAGGTCAGTGGAGGTATGATCTGGTAGGGTGTATTTCCCTGTCATTTTTCTCTCTTAAATCTCTGCTTCCTGACTATGATGAGATGAACAGCTTTCCTCCATCCAAGCCTTTCCATCATGCCCCTTATCATGCAAAGCCTGAAATTTCTAAAAAAAAAAAAAAAGAGTGAAAATAAATCTTTCCTTCATTAACTTGTGGGTGTATGGTATTTTTCCCACCAATGAGGAATGTGACTAAGATAGATTTGGGTATCAGAGAAGTTAGTTTATTGCCAGACCTGCATCTAACCATGTAGTTTAGAGAGTTTGGAACTGCTGCACAAGAAGAGTTCAAAGAAGTTTGAAGATACTAGATGGAGAGGCAGGCCTAGAGTTCTATAAGCTGAACTTAATGAGACATTCTTGAGGGAACTCAGGAGAACATAACATGGATAAAAATGCACATGATAAAGATCAGGCTCAGGAGGTTTCATCTGGGAAAAAAGGACTCTTCCTCTTTTGGCAGTTGGATACGAGATCATGTATGCTATCTCTGTCAAAAGACCTGTCTATATTTTGCTCTCATCCTGAGAATTTGGGGGACACTGGGATTAAGAGCAGCAGACTAATTCATCTGGTAGAGGAAATTTCAAGGCAGTTCAATGTTAAGGTTGTGGCGTGGGTATTGCTGGGGGCTTTTAGCCAGATTTTTAGGAAAAAAGAGGAGCACAAAGGCCATTTAAAAATTTTCAGTTGTCAAAGCAGAAGTGCCTCCAAAGACAAAAGAGAGAAGAGTGTGTTTGCTAAAAAAAAATTTGCAATAACAAGAAGCCAAATACTTTACACTAGGACAATATGAAAGATACAAAAGATCTCGATGGCCTGTAAGAAACTAGCAAGACTCCACCCTTTACAGGATTAAGGGTGCAAAAGTGAAAGGCTTTGCTTGGAGAAAACCCCAGGGCACCCTGCTTGAAAAAGGCAGTCTAGCACATTGGTTTTCTAGGGGTAAATTCACTGTGCTCAGCCATCTGGGCACTCAAAGTCCTTGGCAGCCATGATGCAAAAGGGCCTGGCTACTGCTGAACCTTGACATCATCCATGTGATCCTGGTTTTGCAGACATGCTGAAAATGGAGTTAAAGGGTCAGGGAGACTTCCACACAAATTTCAGAGGCTTTGTGGTGCCGCAGTGTGCCCCCAAGAGGACAGTGCAGGAAAATGTGAGAGTAAGCCAAAAGTGCAGTGTTTAAAGTGAAATTTAAAATGTCTGATAAAAACCGCAGACACTAGGCTGTGTAGGCTACAACCAAAGGCAATGTTATAGAGGTGGGACCATCCATGCCTCTTGGAGTATACATCTCATTACAGTTTGCCCTGGGTGTTGGACATAGAGCCACAGGATTTAATGTTTATCCTTCTTTGTTTCAGTCTTTCTTTGGTCCAGTTTATTCCTATCCCCCATTTTCCCTTTTGGAATGGGAATGTTTAGCCTATGCCATTGTATATTGGAGGTGTTTATCTTTCCTTTTGACTTTTGTAGGGGATCACAACTAAGAATTTGCCTTATGCCTCAGAGGAGACTTTGAACTTATACTTTCCAGAAATGCTGGAAATGTTGAGTTCAACAACTCTTAGAAATGGACCAAATGCATTTTACATAAAGGAATGCGAATGAGTTTTCAAGAACCCAGGTGGGGGCAGGATGTTAGTTTATATGTTGATGTCTCCAATAACTTCATAGGCCCAAAAGGTAGACTTTTGAAAAATTATTTAATCATGGGGGCATTACAGCTTAATGTGATATTTGGAGGTAGGACCTGACCAGAAGAGGTGGGTGTGTGGGGACTGTGACCTGGTGACATGTATCTCCTGCCCCAGTTTCTTCCTTAACCCTCTACTTCCTGGCTACCATGATGTAAGCAGCTTTCCTTTACCCAGACTCTTCCACCCTGCCATTGACCATGCAGGCAGTAAAACTTCTAATAACATGAGTGAAAATTAACCTTCCTCCAGGACTGAGGATTTAGCTCAGTGGTAGAGTGCTTGCCTAGAATGCACAAGGTTCTGAGCTCACTCTCCAGCAGCACTCCCCCCCAAAAAAATTAACCTTCTTCTTTTAAATTGCAGGTGGAAGGTTTTGCTTTGTTTTGTTTGTTTGTTTGTTCATCGCAGGAAAGAGGAAAATGAATAAAACAGTGATGAAATGCAATGAAGAATGATATAAGCATTGTGATGCAGCATAAAGATACTTTCTAAAGATTATTTGAACACAAGTACTGTGGTATTATAACAATTGTATGGAGAATGGAGAAGGCTGCTAACTGACTGTCATAATGCTTCTATAGTATAAACACCCTGGAAAAATGAGTGATTCATGTCTTGGTTGAGACAGCAAGTTGATGCAAAATTTTATCATGCTCCTCAGAATAGTATGCAGTTTAAACTTACAAGTATTTCTGGAATTTAATAGACACTATTTTTAGATCATGATTGATCACCCAATACAAGAACCTTTGGAAACAAAATGACAGATATGGAGGAACAAATTATTGTTCATTTATTACTGAAATGTGTTGCTGTAGATTCTGAATTACCTAGCTTTTCTGTGGAGAAGACAATGGTTGGAATCTTCTACTCCACCACCATGGTACCTTCAGTAGTTATACATTTTAGGGAAAAGACTAAGGGCCCTTTAAATGTTTTAGTAGCTACCCTTTTACAACTTTTCTCCTCTTCAACTATACTGGTGCTTAATTTCACATTATTCCTTTTCTAGAGAATTCCTGAAATGTGCAAGAAAAGCAAATGCATAGTTTTTGAGTGTTCCAAAGTGTTTTAGAGAGATGCAGGGATACTGCAGACATATCCACCTAGGATCTCACTCTATTGCTCTGAAACAGACTTTCACAAGCTCAGTATTATAGTCATATTCAAATAAATAATTCTTTGTTAGGGAGAATGTCCTGTGTATTTTCAGATACTTAGCATCATCCTTGGGTTCTACTTATTAAATGGGTATAGGCAGCATGCTCTCCGAAGGCATGACAATAAAACAATTACAACTTTCCAAATGTTTCCTAAGAAAAAAATGTATCTCCATTTGAAAATATTTGTTCTGAGGTAACAAAATCCATCAGACAAAGGTCTAACATCTAGACTATAAAAGAACTAAAACAAATCAAACCTCCCAAATTTAAAGACCCGATCCAAAAATGGGCATCTGAAATTAATAAACATTTCTCAGATGAAGAAATAAAAATGGCAAATATATGAAAATGTGTTCAACTTCACTAGCCATTCGAGAGATCCAAATCAAAACAATGTTAAGATTCCATCTCACTCCAGAAAGAACTGCGTTTATGAAAAAAAAAACAACCAATAACAAATGCTGGTGGGGCTGTGGGGAAAAAGGAACACTCCTCCACTGTTGATGGGAATGTAGATTGGTCCAGGCACTGTGGAAATCAGTATGGAGATTGTTCAAAAAAACTACAGCCAGAAGTTCCATTTGATCCAGCTATTCCCCCACTGGAGATCTTCCCAGAAGAATTAAAATCGTCATACCACAGTGATATATGCAACAACCATGTTCATAGAAACACAGTTTGTAATAGCTACGTCTTGGAAACAACCTAAATGCCCAAAAACAAATGAATGACTAAAGAAGATGTGGTTTTTCTACACAATGGAGTACTACACCGCCATAAAAAAGGATAAACTAGAGACATCTGTAGGTGAATGGATGTACCTTGAGGACATACTCTTAAGTGAAATAAATCAGACACTCATTAGTACACATCGAATTGTTCTCTGATATAAGAAACCATAAGTGTAAATAAGGACAAAGAGGTGTAATAGATATTATATAAAAGGAAGATAATACTCAAAAGACATGAGAACTAAAAGAGAGAGAGGGGAAAAGCAGGAAGGGAAAAAAGGAAAGAAAGAGGAAAGAGAAATAATGGAAAAATATGAATAAACCTGTTGTAAAAAGGGACGGAGGGAACAGAAGGCAGGGGTGGGGAAGAGGGAGGAAAACCGAGATGCATCATGTACAGGTGCAAAATAACTGCAACGAATGTGATCAGTATGTATATAATGTACCAATACATGTTCTTGGTTAAAAATTTAAAAAAAGGAAAAAAAAATGACCAGAATAAATAACTCACACCATCCTTATTCCAGCAGTTAGGCCAAGAAAGATGATATAAGAAAACAAAGTTACGGGGGCTGGGGATTTAGCTCAGTGATTAGAGTGCTTGCCTTGCAAGCACAAAGGCCTGAGTTCGATCCCCGGCACCACACACACAAAAAAAAAAAAAAAAAAAAAGAAAACAAAGTTACAATTTTTTTTTTTTGCAATTTGTTTTCCCCTGACTGTGAACATAAACAATAAAAGAAAATGTTT